>JAHZND010002941.1:0-10908 GCA_027744115.1 Acrocyrtus sp. NNG-2020 | reverse complement strand
GTGTGTATGTACCTGCGTTATAGAATAGAGGTAAAATACGTAATTTTTTTCCTCTTCTTTTTCCTACGAATTTGTATAATCAAAGATAGTGACGCTTTCAATGACGCTGAGACACATGCTTGACGTGTCCGTGATCCTGCACTAGTCAGTGCTCAATAAAGTCAGTCACAACCGCCGAATTTTTGTTTATTCTACGTTTATTTCATGTAGCTCGTCGGGGAAAGTAATGAGAGAAATCGGGTGATAGTTATGCTTTTTTAGTATTGCTGATTGCATGCGGTTTGGTGTAAAAACTTGAATGTGGGAACTGGAAAGAAGCATAAAAATATTGGGTGAGTAATATGAATTGGGTAGATTCAATTTCCGAAGTTACTCTTTCTGCCTGCTCTGGTTTAAGTCAAGTAAAGGAAATGCTACTAGCAAAGTTTTAATAGTGATGCGCTGTTGCTACTGCATCCTCATGAAAAATTTTCACCGGGGTGGAACTGAAATGTGCGGTTAAAGAAGTTATTGTAGTCATTACCCATTATTACCTAATAACAAGGTTAATTTTAGAGAATGATGCAAAATTGGAAATTTTTATAGGTGGTACTTACCGGGAAAATGCTTTCCGGCAGAAGATCACGCAAAACATATATAAAAGGATTAAGTAAGAGAAGCAGAATAATCTAAAAATTAACGACCATTTTATTACGCTTGCTTGTCGATTTTATGGAGGACACTAAACGCCAAAGTAATCGAAGAAGCAGTTATGGTGGCTGAAAGCCTTAAAAACGAGAAACTTTCCAAGTGCTTAGTTCCATCCCGCATACATATTCACTTTCTCATTTTCCCGTACTTGACTCAAAGAAAGCAACAGGAAGATGAGAGTCCGTCTTTCCGTTCATTCTAGTGCAGCGTTAGGAGTGCTTTGTTGCAATCATTTTGGGAGAAAGGGGGCCGTTTTGTTGTGGATAGCATCGTCATAATATGCATAAATAAACTAGCATAAAATGAATATGCATGGGTGACATACAAACTACTCCGCTTTCCCACACACCAGCATTCAGGTTAGGTTTTTGGATGTTTGCCATGTACAAAATATATGTTTTTTAGCCTGAGCAAGGCCACCTTTTCATCTTGTGTCGAGCTAACTAGTAGTTTGGCTTATTACTGGAACCTGGAACTGTTGAGAAGAGGCACTCATTTCTTTGCAAGTGTCTTTGCAACTTGCATGGGGAAATAGGTAGATGCTGTGTGCGCGCGTCAGTGAAGCGTACTAAACAAATTTGCAATCGACAATGAGCAATTCTTCGCTCAATTCCTATACCCTTTTTTAAAATAAAGAATGCAAGGTGATAGTTGTGAGCTCGCTTTAATAATAAATTATGCACGCGGAGTGTTCCTTTCCAGCCCGATCATGGATGGCAGATGGGAGCACCCCACGAGAAAAGGATTACGGAAAAGTAGTGGGGAAAAATGTGGAGTACAAACACACGAGTACAAATGAATCGCTGACTTTTAGCATAGCCCACTCCAGGATTAGATTCAAGTTCGTTTTTAATATAAAAATGGCGCAATGTGCGGAAGTAAATCTGGCAGTGTCCTTTCGTTTTCATCCCTTCATGTTTATCCACCTAAATAAGGAAAGAGAAAAAGAGAGAAAAGAGCGCTGCTGGCACAGTGCAAACATTTGTCCTAACTTTTCTGTCACACATTTCTCCTCCCTCTACTTGGAAATGCATAAAGCTAGCTCGGGACCCAGGACTGAGGAGAAAAAAAATTACGCAAATAGTTGCAAACTATGTAGCAGTATATATTTATGTTGTCAACACGAAAAACGCTTGTCATCCTCATCTTTTTCTTCGTTAGACACATTTTTCATACCTCCTTGCCCGCTTTACATACAACAACTGCACTCTAATTTTTTTTCACGGGTTTTTGATGGTGTTTCTGATGAGGGGAAGCGGACGAAACCGCATTAAAACCGGGTAAGCTCGTCCACATAAATACAACTAACCTCTTAATGTCATATAGCGTCTTGCTCACAGCATATGTGAATTTGCCACCAGCAAAGCAATAAGCCCTCTATCCGTACGGAGTCATTATAGTTGAAAACTCATTCACTCACAGAGTGAGCTAAGTCACTCACTCTCTACATTATTCATTGTACGCAAGGAAATAATAATTTTTGTTGAGTGGGTATCCCATACCAAAAGCCTTTGGCGAAGAGCAATGTGTTGCTTCTTTTCAGTACATGTTGCGCTGCTCCTTTCACTGGCGATAGTCACAGTCACAGTCATAGTCATAGTGGATGGTGGTGGCGGATGGTGATGGTGGTGGTGGTGGGGCTGGCTGCAGTACTTTTCAATCATCTACTACTAACATTACATACTTGCTAAACCGTCAGCGGGAGAGCAAGAGGAAGAGAAAAAAAGGCTTTTCTCCCTTTTTTATGCATATACATGGAACTGTTACCAGTAGCAAAATTCATGTTCCTTTTACCAGTCTACCCATAATATTCTTCCTCTTTTTTTGCTTGTTGCGTTTCCTTTTTGCTGGTTCCACTCCCACCCCTATTTTGCCTAGGAGGAGGATGATGCTGATATGATGCCAGGAACAGGATGAGTCTTCAACAGTAAAATATGTTATATTATGCTGTTTTCACTTCCACGGAAAAAGCTAGTTTGCTTGGTGGTGGTCTTTCCTTGCGTTTCCTTACGACTGCAACTCAACACTGGAGCTCGCTTCTCGTGTAACTTTGCTTGTTGCGACTACCTCTTTTTTTTACTACTATTACTACATCGCCAGAACACATGCAAAACTGTTCCTTTCATCTTTTTTTGTTTCATTCTGTTTTCTCCAACACGACAATCAAGAGACCACTCAGTTTTGTGCCAGTTTTCTTGTAGAACACTCATCAACTCATATTCATTCCAGTTTTTTCCTTCACTCTTTTCTCTGTCTCGGTGTGACCTCTTCTCCGCTGGCTCTCTCCCGTTTTCTACTTACACTAGCCAATCTCAGAGAAAGCGAAGGAGGGAAAGTATGTACGACTATAGCGGAAAGTGATAATGATTATATTGTTTTAAATCATAATTTAATCAAGCCGAACACACAGTAAAAATAGAAGAAACAGTTTTTTATACTGTGGAAAAGAGAAGCAAGAACTGGAAAAAAGGACAAACGAGCAGTATTATCTGCCATTACCATTATTACCTCCTCTTGTCTTTCCAAACAACATTAGCGTTTGAGAAACGTCGTCAGTTCACCCACCCGTCACTTTATATTGGACTATGAACAGAAGTGACAGGAAGTCGCTCCTCTACAAGGGTGTGATTACCTTATTGCTGAGTATTGTCTTGTTGGGGAGAAAAAAGGAAAATCATTGACGTCGTCGCCTGTGCTCCCATTCCATTTGTCTGAAACTAATCCTCCCCCGCATCCAGCTCTAATCAAGAACGACATCCCACTTTTTTACGTACACAAAAATTCAATGAAATGGTGAAAATAGCTCCTTCGGTTTTCCATTTTCGTCTTTGGGCCTCTACCATCATCCTCTTCTCCTGAAGCTGCTGATGCCGATGAAAATTCTTAAAAAAACATGTAAAGAGAAAAACAGTAAGATTCACATTTTTTACGTAATTGTATGTTAGATTGTATGAAGTGGTGCATGCAACAAAATATATTTTTTTTATGTTATTCCCGCACATTCACTAAAAACCGTTTACATGATGCCGTAGTAAATAAACTTTTAGGACATAACTTTTGCTGTGGATATAGTGGCTGGCTTGGTAGTAGGCAAGATAAAAAAAGAAGATAAATTGGAAATGAAAGAAGAGAAGTGAGGGAGTGAAGAAGCCGAGGTTTTGGGAGGGGGATAAAGGGTAGCTTATTATCTTTTATCTAACACACTGATAATTTCCATGATATGCTTCCTTTTCTCTAAACAAATATAAAAAATGTTGGCAGGAGAGAAGAAAATTGAGCAACAGCACTGCATATGAGCGTTATGCACACTTCAGCACACAAAAAAATATCTTTTTTATCGCTCTTTTGTGGGGAGAAAAGGAAAGCTTGGAGGAGGGAAAGCGCAACAAGCTAACGTACATTTTTGTTGGCATGCATGAATGTGCAGCGCAGCATAATAGCTTGTCCTACTTTGCTTTTTTTTGTGGGATCTTGGAAAAATACTAAACTTAACTAAACCATAGAGAAATGGCAAACGTACAGCTCTCATCACTATACACATAGAGCGCGGCTGATTTGAAAAAGAAAAAAATAGGCAGTAATTTGCATAATACTTCTGTTAACTTTGCAACTGACAGTGACTTTTTTATGGAGGCAACACAGGAAAGGCAAACAGGGAGATGACACTTTCAGTAATTTTCTTTGCGTAACATTGAAAGACCTTTTGGAGGAGAGGAGAGCTCCTAAATGCATCTTTTTCTGAGTTGACTCACCAGTTGCGTTCCAGCTCTGTAAATAAAATTTTCTTCTGGAAGGTCGTAAAAAAAGTCCACATCATCTCAATGAATGTGCCGTAAAATAGTTAAGAAGAGGACCTCATTCTGTCGCTGCCATTAACTGTACACTTGTTGACTTGTTTGATGCGGATATAAGTAGATATTAACATTTTGGTGCATCTCGTCTGGTTGGAGTAGCCATCGTAAAACAAATGTAGATAGGAAAAGGAAAATGTACTTTGTACTTGTCTGTTTTCCTCATTTCTATGCATAATTACTTGCTATTTTGATCAATGGCATGTTTACATTAGAGCTGTTTTGTTACGAGTGTGTAGTTAAACATGGGTGATAACAAGTGAAAAAAGTGGTGGAGGATGTTGTATGCGTAGACACAGCTGTAGATTTTGCTTACTTGCTTCTACTACACACATCCTCTTCTTCCTTGTAGAATTTCCCGTTGCCATTTATTCTCAGCTCCAGTTATCAGCCGAGGAGTGTAGTCGAGACAAATTTCGTGTGGGCAACGAACCAGCTAACCAACGACCCTTACGAGTCTTCAATAAATATCAGAAGTGAAAGCCAAGGAAAAGGGAAGGGAAAAAGCTAACCGACTGTATAAAATACGTATCTATTATCAGTGAGTGCAATCATCAAAAAGGGAATTCATGAGAGTTAGAAGATGAAGTGCCCAGAACACAGACATGTGCGAACAGTTTTTTCTATACCAAGACAAATAACTATTTCCCCTCGGTTGACTTATAGGAACGAAATGATTTTCTGTAGAAAACAAATGTCCTGAGACATTTCTCATTATCAACACGCGTGCCACCACAAAAAAAAGACAACACGAGCTTTATGCTACGACTACGACCACCATCACCACCAAACAACAACATTTATAACAAAAGCTCGGAGTGGGTGATGATGCTTCTGGTGGAACGAAAGTAATTGCAGCAAACACTTTCTGCAGTTAACTTCCCTCGGTTGACTTATAGGAACGAAATGATTTTCTGTAGAAAACAAATGTCCTGAGACATTTCTCATTATCAACACGCGTGCCACCACAAAAAAAAAGACAACACGAGCTTTATGCTACGACCACCACCACCACCACTACCAAACAACAACATTTATAACAAAAGCTCGGAGTGGGCGATGATGCTTCTGGTGGAACGAAAGTAATTGCAGCAAACACTTTCTGCAGTTAACTGTAGCAGCACAGCTACTTTATATGATTAGCTAAGGAAAAAGAAAGTAGGTATATGCCTTTTTGCACCCTGAAGACACTTCGCCATAACATTCATCAGCGAGCACTCACCGTCATCACCCAAAACCAAAAAAAAGAGAAAAGATTGAAGTAGACAGAAGGAAATCAGGAAAAGTCATGTATCAAGCTACCACCACATAGACATTATCATTACCTCTTTTCTCCCCTCTCATCACACTCCCTTCCCACTTCCCACTCACTGCTACATTATACATCCACTACCCCTCCATATTCATTCTCAAGGCATATCTATGCAAGCACGCTTTAAGCACTAGGGCAAATGGTTGATGTTGGATGTTGGCTGCTCAAATCTTGGAAAAGGAGAGAATCCTTATCTAAACCACGGCCATTTTATATCAAGTTTCACCGTTAGTAGTAAAAAATGTACCATTTCAATAATGACCATAATGCATATACCATTATATTATTAAGGAACTTGAAAAGTGCTTTTTTTCTCAGGGAGTATGAGAAGAGAAAGTATAAAAAAAACTTTTTTTTCGTTTGTGTTTGATTCACTCTGCATTAGTGATAGCTGACAAAGGGAACATATACACTTCCAGGCAGATCCCCACAAAAAGAATATTTATGACAAGAGAAAATTCCAAGTGAATGCTAAGCCAAAGATGACGACCAGAAAAGCGTCCATAATGTAATAGTCACATCACACACAACGCCGCATCAACAACAACAACAGCAACAGTCGGGCACAAAGCGAAAGCGACATCATCACTTTATTTACACTGCATGGAAAGGCAAGAAAAGGAAAATATAGCACAAAAGATGGGATAAGTTTATGCATAGGTACTTATAAAAAATATTTTTCTTATTCTTAAGCTATATCATCAGCCGTGTGGTGGTAAAAAGGACCATTGTATTTAAAGGAATGATAGAGGGAAATGCTTACCACCACGACGACTTCTTAAGTGGGATTCGCTATCAACACCGTAAAAACCGCTCTTCTTTTTTTACTTCGTTCTTTTGAGCTCCCTTTTTACTTTTGCGTTTAGACAGAAAAAGCAACCTTTTCAGTTTTTCCGCGTTTTCAAGTTCCTGGTGTTTCCACTATATAAAAATAAATTTTCGACTTGTATAGCGTTGAAAAAACGCACTTAAAGGTATATAGATATTATATTCCTATTTCCGAAAAGTGAAGTAGTGCAAAATATGTTGGCGTACATATCATATAAATATATATATATGGCAGTTGTAAATATATAGGTGTTCTTAGGGCTGGAAAAAAGTGAGAGCTTGTCAGTCAGCTCAAAGGCTGATCTCTGTGAAAGAAAATTTTGGAGAGGAGAAGAAGAAACAGTATACTTGGTAGTTTCTCGTATAGGAATAGAAAGAGATGCAAGAAGAAACGAAGCTATATTTAATTTTAAAAGAAATCCTCCACTCACTTTCAATTATGTGAGGGCTAACAACATTATACACTGACATTAACATTTCCAACTTTCTTTTATGCTTTTCTTTTTTTTACCCTCCTCTTCCAATTTGCTAAATTATGCTGCACTACATTTTCATGCCTTTGCTTAACAAATAAGAATAAAAATAATCATAAATAATATCATATCTATGCTCAAAAAATTGCACTGACTCAACAAGATACATTCATAAATTAATATAGACACTTGTGCCAGCAAGGAATGCATATACATTCACCCACCCTTTCGTAAGTAATTCTTTTGTTTAGACGGAGGAGAAAAGACTGGAATTAGAAAGTCAGATGGAACAAGGGCATCCTTCTACTTTTCAAAGTGGAACGGGTAAAGGAGGAAAAAAAGCCTCAAGTTTTTGTTTCCAGAGATATGTATACGTGCACTCCCAGTTATATTTTTTTTCAAATGCAAGACGAAAGTGCTGTATTGTGCAGTGGGCTCCCAAAACTCCCAATGTTTTAATAAATTTTTACAAGAGTCATTTTGAAAGGAGGTAGAGGTGTACAAATGAATGGAGGAATCTGCATAGATAAAAATGATGAGTGTGGTTATGAAACAGGAAAAAGAGTTGTGATAGAAGCGGTGGAGGAGAAAAGACTGGAATTAGAAAGTCAGATGGAACAAGGGCATCCTTCTACTTTTCAAAGTGGAACGGGTAAAGGAGGAAAAAAAGCCTCAAGTTTTTGTTTCCAGAGATATGTACGTGCACTCCCAGTTATTTTTTTTTTCAAATGCAAGGCGAAAGTGCTGTATTGTGCAGTGAGCTCCCAATGTTTTAATAAATTTTTACAAGAGTCGTTTTGAAAGGAGGTAGAGGTGTACAAATGAATGGAGGAATCTGCATAGATAAAAATGATGAGTGTGGTTATGAAACAGGAAAAAGAGTTGTGATAGAAGCGGTTGTACTTTTTTATGCGGAAAGGGGCAAAGGCAAAACCACGTTTTTCACGTTTCGAAGAGCCAGCAAAAAATATTCTTCTAGTTTGTAAGTACAAAATTGCATACTAAAAAGCATTGGGTAAGAGGTAACTAGAAAAAAATATATAATGCGCGGTGAAAGCACAAAAAAGTCTCCTTTCTCCTTAAAATGTACGTGAAGTACACAAAATCAGAAGGAGAGTGGAAAAGCATAGGAAAAGCACTAAACTTGCTTAGGCTGCAAGAGAAGAGAATAACACATTACAACCTAATTTGTTCTGGTTTAATATATATTTGTCCTTCAAAGCTTCTCTTTGTACCTTAATAAAATAACGCATTTCATACTGGCGTTGCTCTCTCTCCTTCTCCACTCTCCATTTAGTTCTTTTAGGGAAAATGTTTCAATTTTCTATTTGCACTGGTGTACATAGCTGTGGCAGTAAATGTTTATGCTTTCACTATTCCTCCATTTCCCTCGCTGCGCTTTTGCGATCCGGGTACGTACATTTTTGATTGAGTTGAAAGGGAATATATAAATAGAAGGCTTGACTTGACGAATTCCTTCATTCATGAAGTCTTCCTTGGAACGTGAGCACAAAGAAAGCACACCGCTTTAGTAGGCATCCTTCTCCTTTACCTTCTCCGCTCTCGTATGAAATCAGGGACAGTTGAGATTTTGTGCATCATCATCGCTCAAGTGTATCCGTAGGCTAAAACGGCTTGCGACTTGCTACACTCTTCCTAGCACGGACGTGAACAGGTACACTTCTCTGAATTATATATGATGACTGAGACTACATCTATTTTCAGTAATCCAGTAATAACACTGATACCGGGATATTTTTAGGCTGCACTTTTTCCCTGACAAAATTCCAACTTTTGAGAATTAATTCCAAGAGCTTTCGAGGAAGCTTTTGTGAGTTCCGCTGAAAATAAAGTGCAGAAATTGACATATTTTTCATATTTCTATTTTTACGGAGTTATGCTCCCACTGCAGCTCCGAGAACAATATGCGTTTCGCCTACAAGTTGTCCTATAAATAGATTTATTTAGGTTCGCGAGAAAAACCGAGAACGGAAATAAAAGTAAATTGTGGTCATTCTACGTGTTGCCAGAGTCAGCGGATGAATGAAGTGTGTGTTTGAGTGGTTGCGGGAAAGGGTCGTGTACACGTACTTCCTCGCTTTATCCGCAACCGGAAAGTGAAGGGATGAAGGGGAAATTGAAATAAAGTTAATGGTGGATTCTGTGGCCTATTGTACACAGCACACAAACAAAAATGGGAATTTATCTTGTTAAAAGCCACACTCATTTATGATTAATATACATGTCACCAGTGTAATTTCCGGTCCATTATTACTCCCTATTTGTCCAAGAAGCCTTAATATTCCCTTTTTGTTTGCACACCCAGCCTTTCTTTTTCTCCTATCGCTGTCACTGTCATTCCCGGAAAATTGAGTACAACTGAACTGCTTTTTGTCTCCTTGTCCAAACGTAATAACAATACCTAAACAAAATCAGGCATTGAGCACGCCGAGGCCGAGATTAGACTCTTTCCCCTCCAAAGGAATTTCACCAGTGCAAAAATTTTATTTATCCTTCTACATGCATACAAAAGTTACGGCAGAAACCACAGGACAACCAACCTATATAGTGTATGATTGCAAAATCAAACAAGCAGGCATGCAAAAAATACGAGATTTTAACTATTTCTGAAGTTCTAATAAGATCAAGGCGTAGTATCTGCTAGCCTACACACATCTCCGTTACAATTTCTTTTTACCTGTTGACATGCTCCACTGGTCTGGTGGCTCTGCTATTCTCCACTACCGTTTTATTTGAATAGATCTTAGTTTCCCACAGAGCACGTTAAGAGAAGCATAGGATGCAGACCACCGCCACCACACACCACCTTCACCACCATATCATCATCCCATAGAGAGAACTCCACATTCATGCTTTACTTTTTCTTGTCTTCCTCCACCAGCAACATCTTCATCTTCATCTTCCCCTTCGCCTTTTTTTATATATATTTGCTTCCAACCACCACGGCATTTCACTACTATTACTTGTGTTTTCTCCCACTCTCCTTCCAGTCAGGCCTTGTCTGTTACATAACGGGGAGAGGCGTACCAGAGAGGGGGAAGTGAATGAAAAGGGAAGAAAAAACAGTAGATGAAATAAAATCTAGAAAAAACACGCATTAGAGAGCCGTTTTGAATTGTTAAAATCTAGGAACAGTAGAGCAGTTCAAAAGAAAAGGGACCGTTTGTATGTATGTGCATTGAGAAATTCACACACTACCTTAGTTGACTTTTTATTTTGGACTAGGTGCGGAAATATAATGTGGAAAAAAGGAGAGAAGCAGAAAATATATACGGTTTAGTGTAACTTCTCACACTGCAAATACAGAAACGAAATAGGTAGCTTCGGCAAACTTCTTCTACTCCCTGTTGCACCACTTTCGCTCGCTCCGAAGAAATTTTCTTTCTTCCCTGTTTAGGTGCGCAGTTAAAAAATGGAGTGGAGGGGAGAGCAAGTTCATTCATTTCCTGTTGTTTGACGTTTACACTTGTTTAAGAAGTTGCTACACTAAAAAATATGTTTTTCTTTGCTGCAGCGTGTGTAAATGCAAGGTTTTATTTTTTGGTGTATGAATCTAATTTGAAAATTCTGCCATTTTTTGTTTTTTAGTGTGCTCCAAGTACAAAGACAAGATTTGAGCTGAAGCATTTGTGCCAAAAACCACTGACAAAGTGATTCCTTTACACATTGACTTTTTGGGAAAAGACTATTGTGCTCTATTCAATTGATTGTCAAACAATTTCAAAGGAATGTA
>JAHZND010002940.1:0-20618 GCA_027744115.1 Acrocyrtus sp. NNG-2020 | reverse complement strand
TATAAGAAGAAAGAAGGAATGCATTTGAGATTCTTTTTTTGGTGACCAATTCCTTCCCATTCATATATGCAAGAGATGCATTATTTGCAGCAAGAGAAGGAAAAAGGAGTGAACAGCCAACATTCTACTACTCGCTACTCACTCCATTTACATCCGACTTTATAATGCCAGAAAAGATACAATTTAGTACTAATCTGGTAATAGTAATGAAATGAGCAACTTTTATCAAATTAGAAAGGGGAAGGAAAATCGCTCATCCCGTTTTGTTTCCCATGCACTCAATTATTATTATTTTTGTTGTTGTTGCTGCCACTATATAACATCCATTTTACTTGGGAAAAAAGTCAGGTTGCTACACTCAATATTTTAGTAGCAAGTGGGATGATGTGGGATCCTATAAAAATGTGCATGTCTTTACTTTACCTACTTTGCAGTTCTGTTTTTGCTGCAGACGCAAAGCTATAGAGACTTAAAAACAAAATTTTTCATATGAAGAAGGGTGATACTTCTTCTTCTCTGGCATACCAAACTGAATATAAAACGATATTTTTAGGAAACAGCTCATTCCAAGAAAGCAGAGGGAGGCTGCTGCTACGTGCTACTCACTCTGATATATCTGCTGGCGCAGCAAATATTACAAGCTAAAATAAAATCTGTAGCTTTTCGTAACAGATCCTTTTGCAGGATAGTGATAGTGACTGTGCCTGTAAAATGCACAAAGAGGACGAGATTTTTTTTTCAAGATGTTGATCGCTCTGCGATACAATGTTCTTCAAAGCAACAAGCCAGAAGCGATAGATACAAGCGCATCCATATTCATAAGATGATGATGACGACGACTCCACTGCACTCACTTAAGAAAGGACGTGCTTATGCAGTGTGTACTCTGCCGTAAGAAGAACAGAACATGATATAAAGAGAACTGATTTTGTATAGCCAATATAATGCATAAGAATGCATTGCATTATTACTCGCTCATACATCTTTTTCCGAGAATTGCTCAGAAAAAGGATTCTTTTGTGAGGAGAATTTTTGTATGCTTTCGTGTGCACTTCCACTCCACACCAAAACCTAACTTTTTTCCACAGAGAAAGGAATAAGCATTATTATTTGGTTGCTAGCTGCCTGTCTTTATGATGAAAGAATCTGCTGCATGCTGCATGGCATGACTAAGGTATGACTTTGGTAAAAAAAATACTCTGCTGACCAGACTACTACAAAATGTGATATGTGAGCTCTTACATTGCACATGTGTAAGTGGTAAGAGTCATATTGCTAGAGAGCAAGTTAAAAAAAGTCAAACTGGCCAAACCACCTTCGTCAGCAGAAAAAAAAATAGATTCCGAGCTTCTGATGAAATACAGTCCACCACACAAATATATATATTTTGTAGAGGGTTAGCTTCCTATATCCTCATGTAAAGAAAGACAGTGCTGGGATAAGTATGGACTTGGGCTCAAAGCGAGAAAAATATGGAGGGAGTCTAGTAATTCCATTCCATTTGGATTTCACGAAGTCAAAGCTATGAAAAGCTTTGAAAAAAAATCCTTTTTTTCTATCCTCCCAACGCTATAATACACTTTATTCCATACTCCAAAGTTGTAGAAGGGGAAAAAAAGTCGCAGTAGTAAAAATATATACTGAGGCACAAGTGCTTTTTCAACATTGTTGGCTTGGCTGGTGGTCACCTCATAATATCATTATCGCCATGAAGCCTTTTCTGACAAGAATGGGATAGGAAGGAGAAAAAAAAAGAATATTTTTTATGCATAGTTACGGCTACAGCTCCAGTCAAGTAGTCAAGCTTAAAAGTTCTTTGCAAGTGGGACTGTATCGATTCCCTGCTGGAGAGACTGTATAAGCCCAAAATATACCTAAAATAAGAAAGAGGAGAAGGCATTAATACTGCGCTCATATTGTACACGAGAAGAACAATAAAAGGAGAGAAGGACAATGTAAAAAAACATAGACGGGAGTGTGAGTGCATAATATTGGTCCGTCCTAATACGGGAAAAGATACGAGTGAAATGCTGAAAAGCCTTTTCATTTCGTTTTATTGCCCTCGAGAAGGAAAACAATGGGAAGAAATGTATCCACAACAATTTCCCATTTGAATGTATCATTCATTCCTTCAAAGTGAAAACTGACACGGAGAGGACAGGAATTAAAACTCGGCTCGGTTTGGGATTTTTAGTTTTAGCTGTGTGCTCTACTGTATAGAAAAGCTGTGGCTGTGCAAAAGAGAACAAATTTTTAGGAGAGTTTTCTGTGTTTTCCAAACCCACATTTTATTTTGTACAGTACCAGTACTCGCGTATTGTTAGAATCACCACCACCACCGTTTTCAGTGGAAGTGGAAGTGAAGAGAGCTTTTTTATTTTATGCTGAGCCATTTGTCAATAATAAATGGGAATACAAAATACTTTTATTTGAATGTGAATGTGACTACCTGAGCAGGTAAAAACACAATTGAGTGGAGAAGAGTGAGAAACGCGGAAAGGAAAAACAGTTGAGCTTACACAGGAGTGGAGAGAAGGGAAGCGTGTGTTTGGGTATTTTTGTCATTTTCTGTGTATTGTATCGGAATTGGAACTTTTATTCGGAAAAATATCGTACACAAAATGTGAATTCCTTTTTTTGTGTGGAGGAGAACAAGGACCCAATAATGTAATAGCGGATAATTGGGAGCACATTGTCAGTGTTGATATAATGTGCACGTCGTGATTTGTGATCATCTGAAAACGGGCAACTGAAATTATTTGTGCAGCACCTGTGCAAAAATATATATTAAGATATTCTACACGAAAGGTGTTAAGTTAATTAGCAGCAAAAAGGATTAAAAATTGTATTTTGGAGACTGAACCGTAAACTGGAATTTAATATTTTTAGGATAAATAATTTCTAAAAAACTGTTTTAAGGACTTTTATCTTCCAAGCTACAATAGTCATTTAAAAAAAGACAGTGACATTTAATTAACTGTGGAATTTTAAATGTGTTGCCTCTTCAAAATGGCTGTTGGGTTTGTGCCGTGGGAGCAAAACAGTTCCCCGTTGCTAATAAGACGGTAACTGCAAGTGAAATTGACAGAGTTTAACCTCCAAATATTTGTGCTGATTTTTTAAAAATAATTATTTACAAAACAAATTCATTCAACTGCGGAATTTTTTGGTAAACAGTTAAAAAGGCGCCTTCCTAAAAAATCCATTTTTTTGGGATAATAATAATCGGACCTGTATTAAAATAACTGGTAAGCATTTACGCAAACAAGCTTTTTTACAAAATTTTCTAGTAAAATGCTTTTCTCCTATAAATAGCTGCCCCACACCATCATAAAAAACCACCTTTAAGATAAAATTGTATGGTATGCGCCTTACAAAGTAAAATGTACAAACGATGCCAAGCAATTTCTCGGAATTTTGCTTTCATAAATGACTAATAAAAATAATATTCGAGAAATGTGAGTGATTTTCATCATTGCAAAAGCCACAAAGCGGATATACTCGTAGTATGGCTATAAATGCTATAAAACTGTGCTCCGTAATTGGCAAGAAATTACTGCTATTGTTTTCGTGTTAGCGGTACTTTTTTTTTGAGAAAAGTGGCACCTTTCTCCTTATCGCTAACTACCCTCGTTTTCATCACTTTTTGCTCGGTTTTGTGCGAATGTTATTTTTTTCTTTTAAAAAAATCCACATTATTTTCCCGTTTCAACCTCATAAGAAATATGTAAAACCTGCCTGGGGTGTGCTATCATCTAAAATGCCGACCTCTTGCCTTTTCGTTTTTTTTTGACTCCACACCAAAATAATTTGGTAATTCAAGGGAAAAAATTTATTATGTAAAGTGAACTGTTCTTTCGCGATTTTTGTAGCGTATTGACACGATTCTTAGACAGAGTCACAAAAGCGATTGATTTTTTTATTAGCGCGCTCGTAAAAAAGGTGCAATGCTAAATAAGTTAGGTACTCCGTTTACGTTTCTAGCCCACGCAGTATTTTATTTACCTCTTTAAAAAAATGTATTCTGAGAATTAGCATAATAGTACATTTGGGCGGTATCTATGTACATATCACGACGGTAAAATTGCGAAAGGAAATGGAAATGTGATACAGCTGCAGAGACAGAGAGAGAGGAGAAGTGTAATAAAAAATCGGGTTCTCCTTTTCACTCAGCTGCAGACTTCCAAATTTTTAATTGGTACTATCACTCTCTACTTTTTTAGGCGTCAGCTTATTTTTAAAGTGTGAAAAATATGGATGTGTGCACTAATGCTCATGAAAACCGAGTCTGTTTTCCTGTAGAGTATGCGTTTTTGCAGTCACTTCAATAAAATCAATTCTCCTTAAACTGGCATCATTGACCGGAGAAATTCCGCCGAATCAGATTTCAGTTCGAGACAAGTGCCAAAGCCAGAGCCAGAGCAGAGTTGCACTCTGCACTTTTAAAATGGAATTGATCGCACTTAGCGAGAGGAAATTGCAGGATCATGACAGCCATTTCCCGGTAGACAACAGACAACAATAAAAAAAATTTCTTTCGAAATGAAAATCTTCTGCTGATGAAAAAAATAGTTTTAGAAAGATGCGCACTCATAAAGAACCGCGCTTTTTTTAGCCGCGTAGCCGCTCTTATAGTCCTCATTCCACACTATTTTTGATGTGTCAACAAACATAAAATATTGCTTATGCATGAATTCATCGAAATCCCCACAAAGTACCTCATCAAGATTCCTCTTCGAAGAGAGCAAGTTATTGTTCGGAAATAGAAATAATTTTTTTAAAAAGAAAGACAATAAAAAGCCATGCACGTATAGTCTTGTTCTCTCATCTCGAACTCGGATCTCCGATGTGTAAAAAAACGTATCTAGCAGACCAGCAGATAAAAGTTTTTTTTAGTGTTTTTCTTACGAAACGTGAGCGTATAAATAACCCTTTTTATTTTCTCAAAACATGAGGCTGCTCTGCGGAGACTCATAAATCCATCGAAAGTGCCCAGCACAGATAAAACAGAAAAGGGCCCTCAACAATTATGCGCATCCTTCCAAATGAAAATAAAAATTTCAAAATGTCTTCCATCCTGATTGCGATTGTTTATCGTTTTCGATGGAAGTTCTAAATTAACCGGAAAATATATTTTTTTATTTCTGACTCTGATGTAGCTTTTTTTGAATATGTAACAAACCAAACAAATTTGTTGGATATTATGCTTCCCTCTTGTGCCTAATCTTAATCTGGCATATCGGAAAGGAAAAGGGAACAGTAATTGTTATCAAATTCGGAGCACACGTACACACACGCAGTTCGTTTGCATGTTGCGGAGGGAAAAAGGTTATCACATTTTTTTTTAAAAAAGTGATACACAGGTAGAGAGGTATAAGAAAAGTGTATATATTTACCTGTCCATTTAAACAGAGCTAATTACAATTGAGCTGAAGCTATACAGCTAGTCCTTACAATGGAAGAAACAGGTCGGAGGCGTATTACAAAAATATGTTTTCTGGAGCGTTAACATGCTAGCGTGAATAGTGAGTAGGAGAAAATTGGTGGATAGGCTGAGAAAAGGAAGAAAGAAAAAAAATTAAGTCTCCCTTTTCTAAAGGCTTTTCATTTTGTAAAATAAAATCGTTTCCATTTTACAATTTTATTTGGGGAAGTACAGTTGTAAACTTTGAAGTTGAAAGTTGAAAGAAATAAAAGGTCCCTCCATACCACTTAATGCATTGCAAGTGGGAATAATAACTGGGATGGGTTAGTGGACTGGGAGCACGATGATAATGATGATGGTGGAAATGAAACGTACCATTTCAGTTTAAATTTTTCAGTGTTGTGAATGCGGAGGGTACTTCAGAAAGAGCCTATATGCCTATACCTATGCACTTTCCTTCCCAGGCGCTAATAGTGAAATGACTAGGTACGCCAAATTGGGAATTGAAAATGCTCCTTTTCTATAACAGCTTTAGAGCCATAGAGCATTTCGGGTCACATGGTATGAACAGTGTCATCATCTCCATTTTCCCAAAATGTGGCATATTTTCCACACTATACTTACCTATACCCAGAAACAAAATTTTGTATATAATGGACCATCAAATTTTTACTTGAGTTCGACAACCAGAACCAGCAGCCCTTTTTTTCCTTTATTTACGTCTACTCTGACTCTAGCTTGTGGGAAGGTCGGAAAAGGTTGTTGAATCTATTTTTTTTCCTTACTACGTCTCCCTCCTTCTTCTTCTTCCTATGTGTACAGGTAGATTGGGAGATTATTATTACTGAAAAAGGAAATTTTGTGAGAATAAGTTTACTGTACATCTTCGAGAAAAAAACTGTCGTCCTTCTTCATCCTTGATGAAGGTACAGTTTTCCTCGGTAAGGTAGATAAGGGACTCACGAAATATGAAGGTGTACCCGTAGTAGATAGTTTTCCTTGTATTTTTTTTCGTAGCCGAAAAAGAGACTTTTTTTCCTGTAAGGTGAGAGCAGTGAGTAGTAAATGGGAACTGCGAGCGTTCAAAACTTCGTAAACTGTTGTGGGTACAGTAAACATGTTATCCGGAACAGGTTTTTACTTTGATTATCCTGCTCACTGACTTACTTTGCTATCTGTGAAGAAATGCAAGGGAATGCTGTTAGTACCTCTCTTGCAGTCCGCTTTAGGTATATGTTTTTTTTACTAGAAAAGAGCAATAGCAATAGGATGACTCCAATGAAGTGTACAGCCATTTAAGATAGGGGAATTGGTTTAGTTTAGATTAATTAAAATAAATCTATGGGAAGGTCGTATTTTGTAAACGGAGAAAATTGGGATGCTGCTCCTGTCATATGAGATATGGGCATGTTGTAGGTGTATCTGTGAGTGGGGGGAGGTAACCAAAAAAATATAGTGTCTGACAAGACCCTGCCGTGAATCAATTTATTTCAGATTTATTCTCAGGATCTGGTTACGTCCCAGTCCGAGAAAAGCAACTTATTTTTTTAGGTAACCCTTTATTTTCAACACCCATCTCGGGTGGCTGTGCTGTGGCTATATCCCCTTCTTTAAAGAAAAAAATTGGGTTTCACCACCAAAAAAATATGAGCCACTTCACAAAGTTTGTGGACTCAGGGAAGAAATTGTTAATTTATGAGGTTAAGATTATCTAATTTAACCTGTAGCTAAAAACGCGCATCTCCGGCACAAGTAGAAGTGGAGTGGGCTCAGACCAGAAAATACTAATTCTGAAAATGTAAAAATAGTCGGGGATCTGAGGCTGAGCACTTTGCGGTTTGGTTTCCAATTTCCAATTATTCATCAAAGAAGAAAGGAGAAGAATGGACGATAAATACGAGAGATATATTTCATAACTGCTATCAGCTTACCATCTTGGCTCCAAAACAGGATACCCCCAAAAAAATCTTTCCCTTGTCTCTCCTCTTTCTCAGCACTTTTTTTATACTTTGAGGCAAAAAGGCAGTAAAAAACTTCATTTTACTTTTTTTACTTTCCCGCACATTCACATTTTAACAGGGGATAGGAACAGCAAAAAAATTGTTTAAAAATAAATCTTTCCTCATCGTCAATTCACCGTTTTTTCTGCTTTTATGTGCGACTTTTCCCCAAAAAACGTGACATCGTGCCATTTTTTATCTTCAGAAAATAATCAAAGGCCACTTCTATTTTTCCCCTTTTCAATGAAACTTTAGAACTTCATTAAAAGCACATGTGCCCATACTAAAAAAAGTATAGCCAAAGTCATTTTATTTAGCTTCCTTTCAAAAAATTTTTTTATTGGGCTGGTAATGATAACGGCCACAGCACAGCCACAATTTTTTTTCTGGCAATGAGCTGATCTTCTTCTTCTTCCATGTTTGTAAAATGGTCCAAACTTATTTCACTGTGCAAAATACATAATAATCGTTACTCTCCGCATCAGCATCAGCATAAAACCCCATTTTAACAGCAGAGACGTAAATCACGTGTAATGAGCGTCTTCTAAAAAAAACTTATCCGTTTTCTTCTACTGACAGCGTATTTTCTGCGTGAATGAACTGAAATGCTCTTGGAGCTTTTTTGGAAGCACGGTAAAATATCATTTTAAAAGCTTAATGAGATCATCATCTCATTAAAGCTAGGTGCAATAATAAGGGAAAAGCTGCCGCCAGTTAGGATCAGGATCAGCTCACGGTAGCTTGTGCAATAAAAAAAGTGAAATTGTAGTAGCCAACTTTAGCCGCTTTTTTGGTGGATCTGTTTCGAAAAAGTTATAAAAAGTGGAGAGAAGGAAGCTTGTTTTGAAGTTAGACGCCATTTAAAAGTTCCTTTTTACTTATACTACTCCCCAAATTTAAAGATCTCCCACCTTAGTTTTTTTCTATATGGTAATGCGTTGAAAAATAGAAAAAGTCATCAGTTTTCCCTTGTTGCATTTTTTACAATTTTGCTACTGTTGTAACGAAGTGGACACATTAAACTTATTAAAATAAATTTAGTGCTCGGGAGAGGTCATCAATCAGGTCAGCACTTAAAAATACAGAGTTTTAGCCTTTTAAAAGTTGCAAACGATTTCTTTTCCACTGGTCATTATTAAGTAGGAAGAAATATCTAGTTTTGTGCACTCGTTAAAAAAAGGCAGAAAAGATGCCGACAAGTTGTCAGAAATTATAATGGGTTCATAAAAAGATGAAGAAAAAAGGGCTGGTTGCAGAAGTTACGTAAAAGTGTGCTTTTACATTAGAGAACGTTACAAGAGCATCTCTGACAGTATAAAAATCTGACTCTGAACAAAGCGGAGAATTTTGTTTTTAAAAAAATTACTAAACTGGCGAGTGACAAAAGTAAAAGACAAATTTTGTCGAGAAAGCAAAACTGTGTAGCTTTCAAGACATGTCTTTGGAAGTTGAGTGCGGAATGCATAGGTAGGTAACTGCAATTTTCTTCTCCATTACAAAATCGCACTGAATTAGCAGCTGCACAGCTCTTACTCTTTCTCAACTTAATTTAAATAGTTTTACAATAAACATGAGAAAAGCTCATTTAATTTTCACTTCAGCAGAGAGGAACCTAACAGTAAATGGAATTAAAATGCAGTCCGTAATGATAATGGACAAAGAGACAGGGCATATGCGGGTGCGGGGTGCATGACGTATCGCAAAATAAAATAAAAATGTTCACACGAGAAAAGAGAAAATTTGCTGGTGTGTGTGCAGCGTGCAAAAAAGCCAAAAGTTGAAATAAAATGTGCACGGTGTATGGTAAAACTTATAAGTAAGAAGCAGAAGGCTAGAAGGTTACTTGCTGACTTTTCCTAGAAATCTTATTTTACCGAAAAAAATATATTTCAGATAAGCTCTACACCACATTACAAGCAGGAAAATTGGAGATTGGAGTGAAACGTGAAAGAAAGCAGAAAGCATGCCAAAATAAATTGAGGAGGAGGGAAAATCAATTAAAAGGAACAGGAGAAACATTCCATGCGATATTGTTTTCAGAGGAATTTCCTCCTCTATTTTTGGCTTTTAAAAAGAATTAGGCAAAAAATATTATTTGAGCAAGTTCTGCAAGAAAAAGGGAAAAAAGGAATTAAACAGTATAAGAGCGGCTAGCAGCTCAAAGCTCACCTCACCTTTGCCATACCACCAACAGCACTGCCACCGTTTAAGGTCTCCGATATCATCATCATCAATCTTGGAGAAAAATTACATTATTTTTGTTAAAGCTTATCAAGCAACTACAATCAAAAAAAAGTTTCTCGTCCACACAGTCCAATAATAATAAGCACTCGTTTTTTTCTGAACGTGTTATCCACTTCCCTCCTCGCAGTAGCGTTTGTTTTTGCTCTAATGAAATGGAGATCAATAATAAAAAAGGAAAATGTATGAAACCATGAAAGCCACTATACCAAAATACCAAACGAGGAGAAGTGGCCGAGAAAAAAAACGTATTTTTTAAGGTATGACCGAAAGATTCTTTATTCTTGCTGGCCAGGCCAGCTCATTCAAGAAGTGTAGTGGATAAGGTGTGTTTTGATCCGTACAGAGTTTACACCAGAGTCAGAGCTCAGAAGTCTCAGCTCTGTGTGCTCTTTCGCCTCAAGTCCATATTTTTTATATTCCGTAGAAGAAAATGGTCATTACAAAGGGTGTAATTAAGTGGCGCCTGGGAAATTCTTACCTTTCTTCCTACCTAAACTACCTACCCATGCCTAAGAACGAGCAGCCGACATCTACAATTTCTGAAAGCATTTGGCAGGGATCTCTCTCATCAGGATCGAGTTACTTTTGCCTTTTACCTCGCTATGGCTNAAGTGGCGCCTGGGAAATTCTTACCTTTCTTCCTACCTAAACTACCTACCCATGCCTAAGAACGAGCAGCCGACATCTACAATTTCTGAAAGCATTTGGCAGGGATCTCTCTCATCAGGATCGAGTTACTTTTGCCTTTTACCTCGCTATGGCTTTGGCTTACCTTTGTTGAGCGTCGTGTGTACAGCCCGTACACATTTACACGGCTTAGACTCAGCCGTATAATATTTTTCTTTTGGTGAGCTGAAAGCAGAGAACCTAAAAACTTAAGTAAACTATTTATTATAATGGGCGAAAAAAAAAACGACGATTACGATTACCAACTTTATTTTATTTACTACTACTGGTGACCACTCACTACTACTTTTTTTTCTGCCCTCATCATCTGAGAGCAGTGAGACTCGGATTGGACTCGACTTTTGAGCAACTTTTTGCAAAACAATGAAAAAATGAACTTGAAGAAGTGAACACGAACGAACACACAATCCCACAATAACCCCTTTCAGTCCATGCAGAGGAGCAGGAGAGTAATAATAATATTACAGCTATGAAAATAAAAATTATAGGAAAAAAAAATTGTGTACACGAAGAAGAAGTAGCATACCCTCAGCATTATTATATGTATTTTTTTATCGCCGCCATCATCATCTTCTTAATATGAAAACATGCCCATGTCATGTTTAAGATTGGCGTGCCATGTTGCATCAAAAGAGAATAACTGCATTTGAAACCAATAATTCAAAAAAGAAATACATTTTTCGTAGCATTTCCTCCTTCACAGTTCAAATGTAACGAGATGCACGTTTCGTTATTGGATTTGCTCGTGAAAAAAATATTATTTTTATTATCCCTGGCCCATTCATTTCTCTATTTCTATCATTGACTTTGACAATTTATATGCCAGGGCTTTTTGATGTATGGGGAGGAGAGAGAAATAACTCTTTAAAAAAATAAAATTTTCAGAAATAATTGGAACAGGAAATCTTTGGGAAGGGGGAGCGTGTGGAGAAAATACATTTTTTTGTAGATTGTAACCGAAACTGTTCACTCAAGGTCATTAAATGCTCGCTCCTTATCGTACCTAACAATCGTGTAGGGTGTAATCTTAAAATCGGTAATTGCGCTTCCTTTTTTAAAGCTGCTCCACTCATTCATCAAATTGCCATCAGTTTCGCCAAGTTAAAAAATTTTTTTCTTCCAGTTTTATTATTTGGGCATGGTGAATGGAGAGTAGCTTTATGATGCGAGAAAAAATGCAAAATGGAGGAATTTTGATTGCAATTATTTAATTTCCATTCTAACACTGAGACAAAAGTTAGGTGAACATGTTGTTGACGAATCGTAACTGACGGGCCCTTTGGGAGTTCCTCATTTTACTACGTTTTTAGTTGAAAGCTTCCAGGTAATACCTAGAAAAAAAATGTAATAAATTTTGATTACGCTCACTCCACATGAGCACAATTACAGGTGTGCTTGCTCTCAGCTCACTCATCAGAATGTGACGGGAGCTCCAGCTGCGTCTCATGTAAATTTCCTTGAACTGAATCACATAAATTAAAATTCCTCCCCGTACAAAAAAAACTATTGACATTTTTGCTCCAAATTTAATTAAATTATTATTACGAGGATGGGTAGAATAAGAGAAGATGGATGCTCACCCTTAATAAAAATGATGCTCTTTGATTACCCTCACAACTCACATTTTTTTAGCCTGTGTATGCAAAACTAGATTTAATATCGTGATTGCGACGCTGATGATGACGACGACTTTTTTATTTGTTGTGATAACGCTGAGAAAAAAAATATTGTATCTTTTTTAATCAGACTGCGACTTGAAGACTCTGACTCCAGAGAAATCGCTTGGAATGTGTGCATGCATCCAGGCAGCAGCAGTCCAGTCGTCAGTCCTAAACATTTTTTTTTACCTTTTTGCTTTGCGTTTTTTACGCATTCAAATCAAGTTTCAACTTTCCACTTGGCACCTCATCCCCGCCTACTTCATTCTCATTAAGACAGGCGAGCATTAGCACCACTCACTAGTCACTAGTCACTTTACGCTTACCTTAAAGGAAAACGGGTAAGCTCGAAAACTCTAATGCAATCACAATCAAAAAATGAAAAAAAAACAGAAACGCAGCCAGAGTCAGAGTTAGCAAGAGAGGAAGAAGGAATCGGAGAACAATTCCTTTTTCTTTCTTTTTTTCCCTTTTTGTTGCAGAAAAGAAGTGCATGCATGCATGTAACTATATTTTTTTATATCAGCCATATCAATCATGATACCGCTTGAAGCAATACCAAGGATAGAATTTCAATGTCAGGTCAGAATTTTTTTTTTCAAAACCTGCACAATTTATTATTGCACGCGAAGAACGTATTTTATACTTTCTTGTGGCTCTCACTCTCTCTCTTCTGCTGCGGCTGTTTTTATTTAGCTTCCAGTTCCAAAAGCTCTCTTTATTCGGTGAAGTGGGAGGTTCCACTATCCTTTTTGTTGCAGAAGAGAAGTGCATGCATGCATGTAACTATATTTTTTTTATATCAGCCATATCAATCATGATACCGCTTGAAGCAATATCAAGGATAGAATTTCAATGTCAGGTCAGAATTTTTTTTTTTCAAAACCTGCACAATTTATTATTGCACGCGAAGAACGTATTTTATACTTTCTTGAGGCTCTCACTCTCTCTCTCTTCTGCTGCGGCTGTTTTTATTTAGCTTCCAGTTCCAAAAGCTCTCTTTATTCGGTGAAGTGGGAGGTTCCACTAAAGATTTATATCAGGATCAGAGAATGAATAAAAAAATGTTTTTTTTTCATGTATTGAGAATTAAGATCAGAAAAAATAGAGAGAGAGAGAAAGGATAAGAAAAAAAATTGTAATAAATATTTTTTTAGAATGTATTTTTTTGAAGAGATGGATTTCTGATATGAATCCCTTGGGGCACTTTCTCTTGGGTTTTCTCTGCAAGATTTTCTTCTCAGGAGAGTGATAATTTCTCATTGAAAGTTCACTGAATTCAAATTAGTAGTACTGCTGGAAGGTGAATCGAAAACTGGCAGGGAGGAATAAAATGGAGACGTGTATAATTTTCGATTTTTTTTTTCTCAGGAGAGTGTTAATTTCTCATTGAAAGTTCACTGAATTCAAATTAGTAGTACTGCTGGAAGGTGAATCGAAAACTGGCAGGGAGGAATAAAATGGAGACGTGTATAATTTTCGATTTTTTTTTGCATTTCCAGTATAGCTTGGAGGAATACGAGGAGATTGTCATAAAGGAAGATTTACGGGTTTTTAGGGTGGTTGGAAAAAAGGAGAGAGAGTTTTGGTTGCTCATCAGTTGCTCTTTGCTCTTGCTCTCGTTTTCATATTTTTGCAGGGTTAAATTAATGACGGGTAGCAAAATAGGATAAAACAGTTGAGGAGATATCTTCATAAGGAGAGAAGGAAAATAATAAATATCCTTTTTATTTTCTCAGGGCACAATGATAATATTTATGGGGGTATCAAAATGGAAAGATGGGAGCTCACTTTTTTAAGATGATGATGCTAGATGATCAGGATGGAGAAGCGAGAAGACATTAAAATTGAAATTATATTAGATTTTTTTTTGGGTTTGGCAGTTTCGTAAAGGCTCATCTTTCTCTCAGTTTCATTTCATAAAGCTTCTCTCATATTCTTGGCTAAGATTGAGAAAAGAGGCTGTTTGCTACAGCCAAAAAAAGAATTTTTTTTTGGAGAGGCAGAGAAGAAAATTGCATAAATAACAATTTTTTTTCATGGGGACGATGATGAATTTACAATTTATCCAAAAATATTCTCGACACAAACTCCAAAACTCCTACGAGCGCTCAAGAAGGAGGAGAAGAAGGCAGAAAAGAAGATCGAGAAGGAGATCCTCTTCCAAACATTAATTTTTTTATATTTTGTTTATGCGAAGTGAAAAGGATATAAAAAAAATGGATGGTGGAAGGTGGAATAGTGGATCAAGCCTAATTTTTTTTTCTTCTCTCCGTCCAATCCTCGTGTCACAAATGAGAGCCAATCTTTGTCAGGCTAAATTAAAAACAAAATTTGGAAGTTGAGATGATGATATTTTTAATAACAATTCGTGAGATAAACAGAGTAAGAGCACGAAGAAATGCTTGGTGACTTCATCTTTCTTGGTAAGAAGAAGTGTAAAAATTGCAAATGATAATAATAATGGCAATAGCGATCCAAAGTGCTTTCCATGCCACTTCATTATTGTGGATCTTAAGTTACTCGGATTTGTAAGATGATGCGAAGCTTAACTCATATTAGAGTCAGCGATAGAAGTGAGAAGTGAGAAGACAAGGACTTTTGCTTATTTGGAGGGAGTGCGACAAATATTTTTGCAAAAACTAATAATGCTTTATGCAGTAGTGGCGATGAGTGACTTATGGTCTGAGGGTGGTCTTAGGGAATTGAAAATATTTTTTAGGTAGTCGTCTGTCGCCTTCGCCAAAAAAAACTTTTTAATCCGGAACAGTTATTGTTACAGGGTGGGTGGCTTAACGCAATTTTAACTTAAATAGTAGAAATTAAATACGAAAAAATTGAAGGCGAACACGAACAAATAGCAAATTCGTAAAAGGAAGGATAAATCTAATATTAAAGAGTATATGGCTCTCCTGGAACAAAAACATTTCGACTTTGAACTTTGAAATTTCCTATAGCTGAATTGCAGCTAAAACCCGCAATTTTTTAGTATGGCGAAAGGCGAACTAGATCGAATTTCCGACAAGGAATATTTTAGCAGTTTAAATTGATAATTTAGTGTTGTTGGGCTCCCTAAACGATAGCAAACTATAGTCTAGTTAAACAACATGGGTATATTTTTTGCATGAATATTAATGCTTCTCGTTGGCTGAGCGAGCGTCTAGATTTTTGGAGTCAGACTGCCAGACTGCATTAATAATATAATAATATTAATGATGACTCTCCGCTGTTTACAGTCATAGGCACAGCTCTCCATTTTTTAGAGCTAAATAAATAACTTTTTACAAGATATAGGCTCCAGCTACAAAACTATACAAAACTGCTTCGTAAACAGTAAAAGAAATTATTAATTTTTTTTATCTTACGTCAGCCCTCATATTTGTATGATGGAATCTCACTCCAAAAAAATTAATGTTTTTTGGACTTATCTCCGTAAATACTTGATGAGCCAGCGCATTATTTTTACAATACGTGTCCATTTCACTATTAAAATCGCTACCAAATCGCATTCCTAATCTTTCGCGTTTCGTAATTAAAAGCAGTTAATGGGAGGATTACATATGTACGAGTGTAAATAAAATAGATTATATCTTTCTCGATAAAAACTCAGACCATTCAATAGCAAGTCTTTTTTCCATTCAAATGTGAAGACGATTATCATTCCTTCTTATACATTTCGATATAATCACGTTTCCAGTTCCCATTTAATTTCTATTCACGATTTGATTTGGGTGGATGTGGATGTGGATGTGAAACGGTGAAGCTGACTGGACAAAATATCTTACAATAAAATAAAAACTCCATCTCAACTTGCAAGCATATATATAAGCCTCCAAAAACTGGCATCGTAAACCTCACTGGCGTCAACTGCAACATAAAGCAGCAGAGGAACTTGAGAGAGAGAGACGAAGGAAACGAGAAACGAAATAAATATAAAATGAAAACGATTATGAGAGCTGAGAGGACTGAAGGAGAAAATGATTTCGTAATGAAAAGAATTTTTATTTGATAGGATGTTTACCACCTCCCTCGCTCCCAGAGATGCATATAAAACACGCTGACATGTCAAACAGCTTAAAAAAAGGAGAAACGGTGTTCACCAGGCCAAGAACATTATATCTGTGAGAGTAGGTATGCCTATATAAGACCTTCATCTTTTTTGAGGAGGTAATAATATCGCATAAGAGCATAAGCTTAATATATCTTTTGAGGAGAAGAGGAGAAGGAGCGCATTGTGTACTTTAAAAACTAACAATACATACTTGAGTGGCATAAAAAAGTACGGTCGGCGCCAGCCAGCCTTTTTTACACGGCTCCTTCTCCTTGTTGAGGAGAAGTGTACACTTCTTCGCTCTTCCAAAGATATTTCTTCTTCTGTGAAGGACTGCTGGACTGGAAGGAGAAGAAGAAGAGGAAAAAAGCTCTGAATGGCTGAATAAAAGTTGGATGTGTGTTGCAAGGCTAAAAAAATGAAATGTGGAAAAAAGACCCTTCTCGCTTTTCACTTCTTATTTTTCCCTCTTCAGAAAAATATGCTGAGAAGCAACAGCAGGTTTGCTTTCAGAAGTGAGACTCTATTTGGATCTTGTTATTTTTGAAAGAGCTCTTTAACACTTTTTCTTAAAAGTTGGAGCCTTCCAAAGAAGATCCGGGCATAATCCCAAAAAAAGGATATTGATTTCGCAGCAACAGCAGAAAATTTTCATATTATTTTTTTGAAAAGTTTTTGTCCAGGGGTGCTGGATATATCAATCGATAGAAATGCCAGCAAACAAATTGAAATGGAAGAGGGGCCCTAGAGGATAATACTTGAATGGCTAATCATTAAAAAAATATTTCAGAATTTTTTTCTCTACTACGAAATAAAAAGCTATCACTTCACGAGAGAAGAGATGGCGATGGCATCTCGACCGATGATCACTTGCCAGTTGCCAGTCTCTGCTGTCAAAAATATCCCCTCGAGATTTTCATCTTCCTCATTTCTTCTCATTACGAAATCTTGTCTTGTCCGGAAAGGAAAATGCCACTGGATAGTACTGCCATTCACCACTTTTTACGGCCATTTTGAATGCGTGGATGGAGATGGAGGGATGCGCTCATATTTCAAAAACGAAATGTTTCCGTGCACACTTTTTTTTCATATACCTACTGATTATTAAAAAGAGCGTTATCATCCTTGTTATCTTCTTTCAGGCAGTGGAGTCTTCAGCATATCCGCGTAGAAATGACAGTGCTCATTCTCGCATCCACTTTTCATTTACAACGCTCATAATTTTATTCTCTGAAATTCCTCCGGGTCTTCTTCAGTCTCCACTCATTATAATAAATCTGTCGGATTTTAGCAAGTACATTACATGTCGCGTTTTTCTCATAAAAAATCTTCATAAAATGAAGAGTTACCCTTCAAGGCAATAAGAATGCGCAGTTTTTTAATGATAAGGAGAAAAAATAATTAATAGAAATAGCTTGTATCACATTATTCGTGCTCATCGGAGAAAGAATTATAAACGTAAAAATTACCTACAAAAAAGTCAAGAAAAAGGTCGTTTGTAAGTAAACCGGAGATCTTGATGCAAGATCATCCCAAAAACTACTAGCTCGTCCTAGTGGAGACCTTGCCAACGAGATAATGGCTGATGTGTAGGTCTCCTCTACAATTTTCATCGTGCAAGGTGAAGGATAGGCACTGACAAGTCCCAGGCAGTTATTAACTCCGGCACAAGAGCACTTTTCTGTTGTACTCCTCCGTTTTTTTTTGTAAGAGCAGGAGCTAAAAGAAAATCCAAAAAATTTTGTGGATGGTTTTTGGTAAAAGGGTAAACCATAATTGCATTTGCATTGTTGAATAGAAGCGGTCAGAACACCAGTTTTTATATGCTGTTTTGAGGAACAAAGTGTAAATAAATAATAATACCGTAACGTGATAAAAATCACCTTCCGCAGCCTACAAAAATCCATAATTTTTAAACACGACTTTATAGCCAAAACTGTAATTTTTTAAGGATAAAAAAATACTGCGCGTGATTTGCCCCTATGCATCCTCATAAAAAATGCGACGATGCTGGTCGTGATAACTTCAAAAACCAAAAAAACCACAAGAGCATTTGCCTGTGCAAGGTGAGCGAGCATCAACTATATATCTGGCTTAATTTTATTATGTATTGCTGATCGGATAGCAGGTCCCAATCAGTTTCAGGTGGGCAAATAGGTAACCTTGCCTTGCATGTACAGAGAAAAACGGAATGAAGGAAAAAATATGATAGAATGAGTGTGTGCCCTGCTCTGCACACTATAATAGCGAATATCATCATCATTTCAATGATGATGATCCGATCAGAATAAAAAAAAACTGCCAAAATATATGTATTTTGTGTGCACAAAAACAAAAGAAAAAAACGAGTATTTGGAGAACGATAAAAATCAAGTGCATACTAGCAAAAAGGGTAAAATGGTAAAATGTGGTGGTTATCGAGGCTGCATGCTCGCTTACTAATTGGCAGTGGTGTGGTGTGGTCCGCCATTCCACCTGTGCATGCAAAAATCTAATATACCTGTCTCAGCTGAAAAAAGAATGGTCATGACATGGGCCACCTGAGATAAAATTGTGTTTGCAGGAGAGTTATAGAGCTCCCCTGTACAATCATAGAATTGGCATGCACTCACATCACACTCGAACACTCGTTGACTCGTCGCGTTTTTCTCAGCTTTTTGTGCTCCGCTACAACAAAACGCAAACGCTGACTTTTATTGTGGTAGTAGTAGTGTAAAGTAGCATGACAATAAACACGTAATATGATATGCTAATATGCGTGTAAAATGGCAAAATATAATTTTTTTGCAAAGACAAGCCCAGTCAAGAAAAAAACAATGCCATACATACCGGCTCGTTTTTATTGAGATGTGGTAGGAAAAAGGTTTTTGATGGGGATGGTGGGGATTCTGATAATGATGATGATGAACACTTTTTTGGTCAGAGAGACACAAGAAAAATAGAATGACTCAAAAACGTAGTGTCTAGGCATTTAAATAATTTTTTTTGCAAAGAAAAAAAAATTCGAGCGATCGAGCCAGCCATTGAGGCAACCAAACGGAAAAAAATATCGTTGCGAGTCATACCGTATATATATGTATAAATTCGTGGTAAAAAGAGCACATGTAAAAAAAATTCGAGCGATCGAGCCAGCCATTGAGGCAACCAAACGGAAAAAAATATCGTTGCGAGTCATACCGTATATATATGTATAAATTCGTGGTAAAAAAAGCACATGCACACTGAAATAGTCAGAGAGAGACTTTTGAGAAAAAAAAATAAATGTTGAATTTGCAATGATCTAGTGAAGTGAGTGTAGTGATGGAGGTTAGCAAGTTTTTTGAACGGATCAGAGTGGGAATGAGGAACGACGATATATTTGTAGCGGAGAGACAGACAAATATAGGGATTGGCACACAGATGAGAAGAGTATATTTGATATTTGGTAGTTTGGTGTTGGTGTGGTTCTGGTTTGGAGAGCTCATTTGGCACACACATTCAACTCTTTTTGGCTATGTAAAAATAACCAAGACGGAGGAGACAAAAAAAACTGAGGCAGGCCAAAGGATACACATTTTTATGGGAGGAAACTCGTTTTACTCTAGTAGACTTTTTGGTGGATTTTGGTTGATGATGCTGTCATGACTCATGTCGTCAGCATCATTTATTATTAGAGGACATCCAAAAAACATGATTTTTCCTAGTGATACCAGATATGAACTATTTTTATATAAAAAAATATTGCAAATGCAAGGTAGAAAAAAGGAGCATGAGGGGTAGAAGCGCTCCTTCATCCTTCTCTTCATTTTTAAAATGGGAAGATATGAAGAAGGAGACCATCGCATCGCTTTAAAAAAAGTACTTTTTTTTCACGAACGTTGTCACTTCAAAATGGTGCTCACATCTACTCAGCTTCAGGTGAAACTTAGTGACGATGCTCAATGTGTAGTGAGTGGAGTGAGCAGGTGTAAAAATCGGCTTTTACTTTGCAGATTTACATTTAATTTACATAATGCTATGCGCCTTTTTTTTCCTCCCAGTCACAGCAGAATGCAAGACTACACGCACCTGGTTCTCTTCTTGCATGCACCTTACACATTCGACTTTTATTTTTAAAAAGACAATTTTCATTGAATAAAAAAAACTGTCCGTTTCAGTCTTAGCGTCATATCTACCCCTTTTTAAAATAGTGAAGCGATCCCCCTTTAAAAACACCTCAGCTTTAGCTATGCTCATGTGTTTGTCCTCGTGATGATGGGTTTTTCCATTTTTATCTCCTTCCATATTCGATTACTATAATGAATGTGCATAGTTTAGCGGAGTGTATATCTAGCGCCATCAAAAATATACACATTTTTGAGATAGATGAGCATAGGCATCACCAGCAGCACTATTAAAAAACACTTTTCCCAATAAAATATTTTTTTACAATGGAAAAATATTATTAATGAGAAATTTTTTTTCGCAAGAGTAATGTTCGAGCAAGTAAGTGAAGAGAGGAGCAGCGCTCTCCTTCTCTCATCCCAGTCATATTTCACTTGGGGCAATTTGGCAAATTCAGCTGAAAATTGAAA
>JAHZND010002939.1:0-16109 GCA_027744115.1 Acrocyrtus sp. NNG-2020 | reverse complement strand
AAAAAAATGCATCTTAGCTTTTTTCCTTTGCTTTTTTTCTCCTTTTCATTTTCTCCACTGTACAAGGGATGCACTGGGAGAGAAAAGCAGTGGGAAAAACTGGTTAAACCAGAAAGCGTATGCAATAAGTGCGGTGTGCTGGCGGTGGTGGTGGCGGTGGTGGTACGGTGGGGGTGTAGGAGTACTAAGTTTTGTAGTAAAGTAGCTGGGAAGTTATAATGCGATGTAGCCCATCCACTTACTGCTACCACCAAACCCAGGCCAGGCCAAGGCAGCTACTTTCCCGAAATACATGCAAGACTTCTGCGTTTTTTTTTCTTGTGCGGCAGTGAAAGAAGAGGAAATAGGAAAAAAACTCGTCACTCTCCTCTCCTACTCTCTCTTGGCTTCATACTCTTGTAAAGATGGAGTAAAAATAAAAACCTACGATTTTACTACACAGACACAAGGGTCGGATACTAGAGTAGGAATAGGGAAGTGAGTTTTTCTGTAGAAAGTGGCACTGCCTCTCTCTCTCTCCCTTTCTCTCCTCTCACCATTCGCATTCTCTGCTGTTTTGTTTGTTGCTGCTTTTCCTACTACGGCCATTGCACAACAGTAGTGCAGGTGATTGCAGTGGTTTTCTGGGGTGGATGAGTTGTCCTTTTTATTCCCAGTGAAATATTTCAGTGAAACTTTTCATCTCGCAGAAAAGTTGTGTAGTTTTTGGGAGTTCGAAATAAAAATAAATTATATAATTAAATCGCTTACACGCATCCTCAAAAAATCCACTCAATTTTTTCGTGATATAGTTTTAATTCTCGTTTGAAATTAGACAGAGATATGGAAACACCTTTTTGTATAGCAGGCTCGGGAAAAATAATAGTTCAAAAAATTGTTTTTTTTGAGTTGATGTAAATAAGTTTCCGATATGGAAGTGGGCAGGAAATTGTCAATATTCAGTATCGAAATTTGGAGCCCACAACTTAAAACCCGATATCCGTTGTTTGTGACTAGGACTGTGTGCTGGGAGTGAGCAGAAGAAAAAAAGTGACAACGAGTCTGGAACGGTAGCGAGTTAGATTGGTATAGGCAGGCGCTAGNGCGAGTTAGATTGGTATAGGCAGGCGCTAGCCCACAAACAAATATTTGGGATGTGAGTGAATAGATCAGAAAGAATGCAAAATGTGCCCTTAATAATTAAGCCGTCTTAAATTTCGTTTGGGTGTGAGTTTTGTGTGCTCTTGTGAGAACACGCTGACCCATTATCTCCTATTGATGAGTATTGGATGGAAATCTTTTTTTTTCCTGAAATTGACTGTAACTTGAAACTGGAGATACTCGAGTAAACAATTATGCGGACTGAACTGGCTACAGGTATAGGAGCAATGCAGCCACTAACTCGATTAGTTTCTTTTGTGTGATGAGTGACTGCAGAAAATAGTTTTCGTAGTCTGCTCCCAATATAGTAGCGCAGGAAAGTGTGTGGTTAAAGTGATTAGCTTTTTTTTGCCATGTGGCACAATATAAAATGTCGGGACTGATGATGTGCACTAGAAATTGTAATTTGATTCTTTAAACGAGACAGCCTAGACGTCCCCAACGTAACGTTTTTTTTGAGATGAGCATCCCATAACGACTGCATCATGCTATAGATGATGCGACAATTATGAGGGCATGACAGCAGTTTCATAATTGCTTTCCAAGATTTTTCGCTCAAGGTGTTACATGAAATATTTGAAAATGCAGAAGGAAAATCACGTGGACCATCTCCAATATGTGGGGCCTTACAGGCTCGAGAAAACGCTGGGAAAAGGGCAGACAGGTACGAATCCAATTTTTTCACATTTCTGTAAAATGCAAAGAAATTCCATGCCAAATATTGAAGCTTTGCTCACCTGGCGCAATGAATACCCTTAAAAATGTCGTTTCCAATTTTTTCACATTTCTGTAAAATGCAAAGAAATTCCATGCCAAATATTGAAGCTTTGCTCACCTGGCGCAATGAATACCCTTGAAAATGTCGTAGGCACAGGACAATATTTCCTAAATGAGTTGAATTGCATATTGCAGCAGAAATTTCTCCGTTGCCAAATAGAAAAGAAAGTGATCTCAGATCATATGCTATTGCACCGTCTTTTCCCCAGTTTTGTTGATTTCATTCAATCTAAAAGCAATCATCATTTTACCTAAACTTTCGCTACTTTTATAGTAAATCAAGGCACAAATAGTGCATTACCCAACTTTAGTGGGAATGCTAGTAATTTCACTGAAATGAGAACATTCCAATAGCAGGTTTACGAAAAGGACGGAAGTGATTCTGAAAATGATACATGAAGAAAGCTACAAACCAATATTAAACAAGTTGATAAACTCCTTAACTCGTAATTTACGTTATGGCGGAAAAAAAGGTTAAACGAAGACATTTTTACAACATTCTATGTGATATGAATGTGCTTGGGGAACAGGATAGGGAAGGAGAGGAAGAAAAGGTGAATTTTTTTTTCAAGTGAGCTAGACTTGTCCAGATGAAAAAGTGCTCCATAGCAATTGTAAAGATTAGAGAAAAATGACAGCGCTCAGAACGAGTACATTTAAAAAGCTAAAAAGTTTTACTTGCTACCTACCGCCAGGAATTACCCAGAAGAGAAGACTTGGCTTTTCCCTTATTAGTTGACCTCATATTTTTCCCGGATTTTTTTTTTCATACCTGCCGAGTATCACAAGAAGAAGCGGTAGTTTTCTTGCCACGGTTCTGGGAAACGAGTGAGGAATGCTGGGCTCCTTTTTTTTCTCTGTCTCCGTGATAGCACCACCATATATAACAATTAGGAATGCGGAGGAAAGAGGAGAGAGAAAGTGGTCTCCATATTGCAGCTGTTGTTGTCCCTCCGGCAACATTCCATCAAGCAACTTCCACATTTCCCTCCACTTCTACTTATTGCTATTTTCCAAACTAGAGAAACTTTTTTTATTAGAAAAATAACCGCAATGGAATACTGCTCACTTGACAAAAAAAAATTGTATTTCGTGAGAAAACAAAATATTATGTAGTCCTACTACGAAAATACTTTTTGCAAAATAAAAGTAAAAATAGCTCCAAAGTGGCTGACGTACTCCTTCCAGTAATAGCAGAGACGTGTCACGTTCCACCCAATGTTATGCATTTTTATCCACCTTCGACTTAATCTGATTTATGTATTTTTAAAACATTTTTTTCTCTCTTTTTTTCCAGGGCTGGTAAAGCTTGGAGTGCACTGTGTCACTGGGAAGAAGGTAGCCATCAAGATAATTAACCGGGAGAAACTGAGCGAGTCTGTCCTTATGAAGGTCAATAAACTTTACCTTAATTTAATGCCATGTCCACTTATCTTCCTTATGCACTTGGCTCTGAAAAGTAGAAAAGTAAACTTAGATCAGCGGAGACACTCAATTTGGCGGTAGACCGACGAGCACTCGGCTCATCCATCACTATCAACAACTTCTTTTTTTTGGCGGTTCGGCCCAATCCACACGAAAATTTCATTCCTAGCTCGGATTATATTTATTCATGTTGTTCTTTTGAGACTTGAGCTTGCCACAAATTCCCAAAATAAAAAGTCACCCACACCTCCTTATTATTATAGCATGTATAGGGGTGCTCACCCACGTCCCATTTTTATTCGAATCACACTTAGCAAAAAAAAATACCCATCATAATAATCTTCTTGAGGGAGTAAAGCTCAGGGAGAGTGGGAGAGTGGGAGTTGGAGAGACAACCGAGACAATAGTCTCTGACAGGAGTGCTACCTATTGTACTATTCGATCAATCCTCCACCCACCTTGAAAGAGCATCAAGTGTTTCCTTCCTTCATCTTCACTTTCATCATCTCTGACTCTCCCACGCACACATAACCCGAGATTATTTTACACCGAAATTGTACCCTGAAAAATAATACCCACAAGGAAAAACGGCTTTCGGATGATCCTACTGCAAAAAAAAAGTTAACAAGGCTGCTGAGCTTCTGCTACATTATACGAAAGTATAGCCCTCCGTAAAAAAGTTTCTTTTAAAAGGGAAAGCCAAGCAGATTTGGGAGAGAGAGTGTGTAGCAGAAAAGGGAGAAAATTTTCACGAAACAATAATAGCCAAAAAGTTTTCCGCAGTGTCAACCCAATTCCGAAACATAAAGTGAAAGTTTGGGACAAAGGAAACGAGAATTTTTTTGAAAGTGGATTTAGTTATTTATCGCTCATTACAGCATAATGAAAGTGAGAGGAGGACAGTTGAGTAGAGTGAAAGAGATGGATGAGAGTGAAGTCGCAACCAAACAATGAGCCATTTCAGACTTTTTGTCGATTCTTCTCGTAATGAATTACACAAGCACATTTCTTTCTTCTACAGGTGGAGAGGGAGATTGCCATAATGAAATTGATTGAGCATCCTCATGTCCTTGGCCTATATGATGTATATGAAAATAAGAAATACCTGTAAGTTCCCACTCAGCAAAAAAAATCCTTTTATTTTTCGAGGGCTCCTCTCCAACCAGCTTAGCCCACTGTTACTTTTCGCAACAAAAATTCCCCTAAATATTAATGTGCTACGTGTTTCTGTTTCCCTTTTTCGAGGTACCTCATTCTGGAACATGTCTCTGGTGGCGAGCTCTTTGACTACCTGGTTAAGAAGGGACGACTGACACCCAAAGAGGCTCGGAGATTTTTTCGTCAAATCATCTCCGCCCTAGACTTTTGCCATAGTCACTCCATTTGGTAAGTGATACAAAATGTTGGAGGCTTGTTTAGACGCACGTTTTGTTTTTCTCCCTTTACGTGGAACCTATTTTTCCTTGGTAAAGGAGGAGTAATGCACGACCCGCTTTTTTTTAGTGTTTTTAGAGGTTCTCGTGTGCTTTTTTTACCTGAGAAAATCTGTAGCGGGAGGACTTGAATTATTTCTGTGTTGTTTTGTAATTCTGGCGGAATATGCTGGAATGGCGCTTTGTGTTGAATGAGACACGCCAATAAAAAAAAGTAAAGCAGTAGATAAGAATAAGAATTGAGCTTGTTCTACCATCAATATTCATCAAGAGGACGTGTTTTCTCGTTTGCTTCTCTGAGGGGAACACACTGTCTTGAAGCGCTTTCCCCAACGAAAATGGGGAAGTGTCCCACGTTTCAAATTTATAATTGTTTACGTGGAAGGCTTGGGAACAAAACATCGTTAGTTTTGCGGCTTGCATGATTTTCTACTTTTTGGCATGTCCTAGCCCGGAGTAGAGCGATTGCGGTAAAAGGAAAAAGGAAAAAAAAATGTTTTGTGTGTGTTTTTGTTGCTAAATTCAATCAAGTGCATTTCGCGGTCTTCACGCGTACCATAGAATAATGGGCGATGGAATGAAATTTGGGAAACACATGGTCACTTAAACTTTCTTAATTAATCACTTGCAGCCATCGAGATTTGAAGCCGGAAAATTTACTTTTGGATGAGAAAAACAACATCAAAGTAGCGGATTTTGGTATGGCTTCCCTCCAGCCAGAAGGAAGTATGCTTGAGACTAGCTGTGGAAGTCCTCACTATGCCTGTCCGGAAGTTATCCGGGTAAGACATAAAGTTATCTGTATGACACGAATGACACGAAATCAGCAGTCACTCCGCTACTACTTCATTCAGAAGCATCTCCACATTCTGTATCAATTCCGTTGCCGGCATTAGCAAAAAAAAGTCTATATGCTGCATACTAATCAAATATATGCTGCTCTTTCATATTGCACAAATCAAAAAAAATGTTCAAAATGTTTTTTCCAATTTCCGAGGCAATTTTTTTTCGTGTGCTCTTCCCCACAGCTTTATAACTGCTTTTCGCGTTCCGTGCTTTCAATAGCTACTAGTATCCACAAGCCCCAAAAACTTTCCAGTAAATATTCAGTTTCCGCAATATACTTATTCCGGCAATCTAATTTTCTCCATCAACTTTTGCGAGTGCTTATTGAGGCGTTCCACAAAGTTTTAGATGAGCACCACGATTAATTATAAATAAACTATCATCCAAGTGAAGAGTGTCGAAAGAAACTCCAAATGCAATAACCCGGCACTCTTCCGCTCTGAAGAGAAGCTCTGAACTGCTAACGAAATTTGCGCTGCTCCTTATTCCCTCCTACATCCCTGGCATTTTTTTATGCGATGATTTTACGTAATTAAACTCTCAACTTGAACTCAACTTTAAGTGATGTATAAATATGTCAACAATTTCTGCCATTTTTATTACATCCTCACTATGTAACCTGCTCGTGTGGGTGGGGAACAAATTGCAAATTCTGGGGGAGGAACATGAACACCCATCTAGAAATCAGGAGGAGAGAAAGGGACAGCATAAATCACAAAAGACACATTCCGTACTTGATACATAATTAACGAGTGCCAGCAAGTGGTACCCCTTTCCCTCTCTGTTGCGTTCCACCCGGTTTGCAACTTGTGGGGAAGAGCTCTTGTAAAGTTATTATAGATTCGTGGCGCAGAGCCCGCGTTAATTATGTAAGACAACGGAGGCTCACAAGTCAGAGAAGCCGTGATATAGCAGTATACAAAAAAAGTTTGGAAGAAAAGCTCGAAAAAAAAATTTTCACCCAACTTTTCCTTATTTTTCTCTAAATCCTACAATCTTCTTTGAGCTGAAAACTCGAGTAATCGAGTTGGTTGACTTTAGTTTTTTTTTCAAATCCAATATGCTCCCTAATAGCATTAAAACTCGGTGAACCGTAATAAGGTACAGGAAGGCCTTCTTTTCTTCTTAGCTAGCTACAAGTTCACCAGTACAATATTAAATAGGGCTATGCCATTTTCTCAGGTCTGATTGATGCATCCTCCCCATTCAGAGTATATCATACATATACACTGCGAATTACAAGCAAAACCCACACAACTTTTTTTCCGCATCCGTCCACGTGCAAAACAAATCAAAATGCCAAACTTTTGAACAAAATTGATTAGCGGGTGCTGAATTGTTGATCTAATTTTCAAAATGATTTTTTGCCAGGAAAACATCAGTTATTTTCTCAAGTGACAAGCCCTCCTCAAACTTTTATTAGGAAGAAAATCTTAAATATTTAAGGCATCTAGAGAAGACGTATACGCTGAATCTGTAAAGGGACCGATAATAAGAGACCAATTAGGGTGCGTGACTTGTTGGCTTTAGTGCGCAGCATTTTTTGTGCTTCTTCAACCCCGAAAAAGAATAGACTGCGTTTCGTGTCTGTTATTACTAGAAGTGGAAAATCCTAAAAATCCTTTTTTTCAGACTAAATAAACGTGTCAACGCAGCAGGATTACAAATGTGTTCCAGTGGACTACTTTATGCGACATTTTTTTTGCTTAAGGGTCAGCCAATTTGCGTCGTACTTGGGATCCAAGTGACCACCAAGATTGCTCCAGTAATTTAAGCAATTTAAAAACAATTATATCTTGTTTATACTCCAAATGAAATAAATTTTGCTGTCTTCCTATTACCAAGTACAAAACCCTTTTCAACTGCAAACGCATGTAACATTCCAGTTTTATCCTCGAGGAAAAAAACAATTCCTCCAATGCTATTGTACTTTCCCATATTTTTTCGGCTTGTCTTGGATAGCGAAGAAAAAATATATTTTTGTCAGTTTCCAGAAACAAAGCTGGACTGGAATCGAACCTTTCTCTCCGCTCTTTGCAAATCGTTAGTATTAACCTGTTTGCGCAGTAGTACATTTACATGCCCACCATTAGCGGTTTATTTTTGTTGCGTAGGGAAAAACGTCTATTAAAATTGGAGAAAGGAATTGAAGAGAGAAGGAAAAATAAGGAGATAAAAGACTATCCTTTTTATTTGCCCAACACATATATAGCAGCGCAGTAATGGGAGTGCAAAGTAAACAAGACAAGCACATTACCCTCCCAGTGTCTGTTAGAAAGCGGTCTCAATCAACTCGCTCCTTCTTCCCACTGAAAAAAAACAAAATGATTTTCTCTCCACTTTAGAATCTGTTTTTTCCGTTTTTCTTTAAAAGGAGAAACCTGTTTTTTTCCTTTTAGTGGAGAAATGTTTACCCACAGATTTCCAGTAGGCCATATTTAAAAAAAACAAGAGCGATTCGTGATACTTTTCAGTTTCCTTGAGGAAACTGCCTCTTTCAATCTTGATCGCTTGAATGGCGCTCCGGAATCGAAAGTTGTTTGGGTGAAGATGACGAACTCTTTCTAAAGCTTTCTTTTCCGCAAAATAGAGCAAAAGTTGCTACTCGGTCACGTAGAGCAATTTACGTGTTATTCTAATTAGAAAAGTAACTCGAGTAGGTACACATCCAATATTGTCGTTTTACTTTTGCTTCATGGCACCCTCCTCCAGAAAAGAGAAGACAATTTTTAAGTGAGCTCTCTTCTCTCCAAAAAGTAGATAGGCGAGGACTGAGGAGTGAGCACTCTCTGAAAAGTAATATTCTGAGGAAGTGATGGCGACAGGCAGATTCTCCATCCCTGATAAACTTCAATTTCGCAATATGAAGTGTTCTAGGAAATGCTTTTCATTATCGTGTTGATCCCATCTTAGTTACTGGCAAAATATGTTTTTAAGGGTTCTTGCAGCCAATTTTCTGTAACAAACTCTATCCTTATTTTGGACTCGTATCTATCAACTCCTCAATTCCATTTTTTTTTTAAAAAAAGTTCTTATTGGTTTCCCTGCAAACCAATAAAGGGCTACGGACGTGGACTACGAAGAAAATTTTTTTTTTAACGGGAGTGATGAAATAGTGGTAAAATGAGGAGAGAAAAAAGATGTTCTGGAAACTTATTCTGATATGATTTCTTTTTCTGTCTTTGTGTGGATGCCAGCATGAGCTCGGAAGAAGAAGAAAATTTGTGTTTTGATATTAATTTTCCCCTCTATTCTTGTTCTTCTTGGTGGTATGAGTATGTTAAAGACGATGATGATGAAGACGCCGCGCCGCCATCGCCCTGATGTTGTTGTTGCTGTTAGCTCCTAGACAAGGACAGCTTTATAAAAGTGCCTCCAGTCTTCCAACATAAATTCCACTTACATTTAGTACATTTCTTGATATATTCATTATTCCTCCCAAGTCTTCCACTTTATTTATGCCAGAATCCTTCCTCTCTCTCTCCTCTCCTCTCTCTCTGTTTGCTTCCATTCTTCTACTTTCACTACTTTTTTTTTGCTAGACTGGCACAGAGAAGCAGCCAACTATAAGAAGAACGAAAGAGAGTTGGTTCGTTTGTGCAAAAAAATTGTAGCAGTATTTTTTGGTTAAATGGATCAAACAATAAATCCTTGGAGACTTTGAAAGTTCTTTTTTTCACTACGTCGAAAACTGAGTTTTTTTTTATAGAATGAGCTAAATGTGGAGAAACCGGGATGGACGGGGGTTTGACTAGAAAGCTCTAAAAAAATATCAAGTGCAGTATAGATTTCCAGATATACATATCCAGATACATACCCACACTCACAAATAGTCCACTCAAGAGTACACAACCATACCTTTTGTAGCATTGTACGCAATAATAGTATTTGTACGAGAATGAGATACAATTACATAAGATGAACGAACCAGAGTACAAAAACAGGAGGAAAATGATCATGTCAAAGGAAAAAAAAGTATGGCAACAATGCTGGTAGTACATGATAGTTAAAAAAAGGAAGCAAACGATGCTGATCTCAAAATAAAAGGAGTTGGAAAAAGAGAGAAAGCAAAAAAAGTACTTTTTTATATATACTTTTTTATGTATAAACTTATGCATGTAAAAAGCTACCCAACTTTTTTTAATATATTTTTTTATACATTCTCTCCTTCCGCTCTCCTTTACAGTCATGATGATGATAAAAATGACAGTGTGATGATACCATTTGCAAAAAATACGGAAGATTGACAAGTATTTTCCACTCCCAAAACGTTCCTAGATACATCTCCACATTCAACTCTATTTTCACTGTGTAGTACATAATGGCTACGAGGAAGAATAGAGTGGACTCTTTCCATTTACAACAACGGAATAATATTTTGTACATTCTTTTATGCTGCTCGAGTATTACGTTTAGCCATGTAATTTTTTTTATCCTGGCATCCTCAGCTTTAGCTGGAAATTGTAAAGAAAGAAAAAATATATATATAGTTGAGGGTGAGGTTGTTGAAGAAAAAAAAAATAGTCCGTGCAACTAGCCAGTTTTTTTTGTTCTCTCTTTGTGGATTTTACTGCACACATATATCCTTGCTCTTTTTTTTAGTGAAATTTACAAAAAAAAACTGAGAGATGCAGCGGGCTGCTCTTTACTCAATATATATTTAAGACTGTTAATCTTGATAATAATTTTTTTTCTCTTCCACTCTCCTCCTCATTTCTCGGATGTACTCTTCTGAAAAATATGACATGTACGCTAACATGAAAAAAGGAAAAAAAGAGAAAAAGTGAAGTTGAGTTGAAATACAGCACAGCAAAAAAAATGAGGAAGGGCAGAGGGAAAGAGTATAAAAAATAGATGCATAAAATAAGTTACAATATCAAGATCGGAGGAACCGGAGCCAGAAAAAAAAATAACAATCCTTTTTATTTCTCTGTTTTTTTCCAAGCTCTTTTCATCTTTTACTATTTATACATCTCCAATTTGAAAAGGCAGTGGGGATGGTTAGGTTAGGCCTGACTTGGGTGTATATATTCTCTTTGTTTCTGAGGCTAGCTCCATTCCAGCATGGCTTTCCAAGAGAAAGGAGGAGAAGGTAGTGATGATATCATTATCCTTGGCTTTACTCCAAAAAACATACTAAAAGTAGTAAAAAAAACTTCACATGTATGCCGATGGTGGTGGTGGTGGTGGTGGTGGTGGTGGCGTGTGGTGGTGATGATGCTGATCATGATTATGCTGACTATAGTCTACTCCGATATGGCTGTGGCTCCATACCAGGAAAAGAGCTGTAAAAACGCCAACTTGAACAATATCACATGAAAAATGTAAGGCAAGTGGTGGAAAAGGTTCCTCTCTTGTTTGCATGTATGAATGCACTGCAGCCATATAACGGACGTTTTGCAAAAAATACATCCATCACGAGTGGTTTCCCGTATAAAAATATATATATATATATATACCTATGTATATCTCGTGCTGGCGCTATATATTTAGGAGAGAAAAGAAAAAATCAGAGACTAAGTTAATGTTGCTGGTTGTGTGCTGTTGCAATGCTGAAAAAAAGGAACGGTTCGATCGTACTATTAATGGCTACATGACACTTGTTTTTGTCACCTTGCTACACGGAAATTGTGCAAGAGACTCCTTTTTTCTGTGCCGATTTTTTTCCCCGATTACACTCTTGCGCATTCTGGGCGCCTCCAAAAAAAAGAATATTTATGTAAATGGTCTTCACTTCGCCTTTTGCTGCTCACTCGGCGCTTCCTAATGTCGCATTTCAATTCCACCCCCACATAAACATCCATATTTTAATGATCCATCATTAGCCCCGTTTTATGGGGCAGGGTGTAGCTGGAGGCAGTAAGAGAAGCGTATGTTACGTGTGTATAATACTCTACATAGCACTCCACTAAATCCGTAAAAAAAATTAAAAGGCTCGCAAAAAAAAGTTGTAGTGGAGAAAATGACGTAAGTGAGAAAGTCGACTTTGTAATAATGACGGATAATCTTTTATCGGGATAATGCTCATAGGAAATTCGAACGGGAATGCGATGACACTCTTGATAGCACTTAAAATGCAGAATTTCGCACTAGGAGGTATAGAAGAGCTACGGCTATGCTTGTGTCCTCGGCGGTGTACTAATGCTGCAGTTTGTACTTGAGCTATGCAGGCACACACATGTGCCGTTCCAGGAAATATGTACTCTCTATACAACTTCATCTTTTATTATTACCATCATTCATTCCCATATAATACCGAATATTTTACTCTTCATTGCTGTAACTAGACTCCAGAGAGGGAATAAAAGAGCTCCGGTTTCGCTCGCCGAGAGGAAAGAGAGAGAGAGAGCAGGAGCTCTTTTTATTCCACCTTTTGAAAATATACAACTCCACTAAAATACCAGGGAAAAAAAGAGTTTATGAATTTGAGGAATAGTAGGAAAAAAGGGGAAGGGGCTGGAAAAAAAATTATGGTATGACTTGACTCCACCGAGCCAGTGCAGAGTGGCAGACGTGTACGCTGATGAAAAAGGCATTATTTACCTATCAATATTACACACTGTTTTCTCCTACTCCTCCTAAAGAAAGGAGAGTTCTTTTTTTTCCATGGGCTTACCGCTATGTGAAGGAATTTGATATTTGATCCGACTCCAAACATGACATATGGAATGGAAAGAAGATCAAAGAAGGCTCACTCACTTTATAAAAAAAAAAGTGGAAGCTTTCCTCGCTCGTACACTCCTTACGAGTGTGAATGTGTGTACTGTGGGGTGGGGTGCTAGCTGGTAATGCTCCTTCAATTTCCTGTGAAAAGATTAATCTGCTGAATATGTAGAGCTTCACACAACTACCGGCCCGGGATGGAGTTTTGCATGGATAGCATTCTTCATTTTATAGCTGGCTCATCGCTCATTACAAAAAAAATAGATTTTTTTTTATTTGTTCCACTCTTCCATTTTGCTTTTTTCTACCGCAATTGAATTGCAGAACGGGAGAAAGAGAGAAAGAGAGAGCTGTGTAGTGCGCAGAGAATTTGGTAAGGTGTGCACTGAATAAAAATGGATATTTCTTTTAATCCTTTCTCCACTCCAGCCTCACCCGAAATGTGGCTTTTTTTTGTTTTTGCGTATTTATTATTGACAAACGTTTGTGTTCACACTCGTCTCTGATTCTCTCAGCGGTACGTTTAGGGACTGGACCTACTCTGGAAAGAAGCGGACTTTAGACAGACAACATAAATTGGGAGTGGGTGACTTTCTTTTTTTCTGTACAAACTTTCACTTTGCGCTAGAAATGACATAAAGCAAATTATGTGAAGTGAACTGACATGTTCCTTTGCTAAAGAGACCAGCATAAAAAAAAGTGTATGGCGGGGTAAAAAAGTAAGAGAAAGAAGTAGGTTTTGTGTAGGCTGCCGCCTTTTTTTTACAGTGAGGAGAGCACACATCTTTGCGATATATTGTATAGGATGAGGGGTAGTTAAAGAGGCTCTTAAAGTGGGAGACTAGGGAAAAGCTTGAGGAAAGTGATGATGAAATGGGAAGACGAGAACAAGTACATATTACAGAGGACGATGATGATACTGGATGATGATGATCGCGATGATGATGATGACTACGACGACTAGTATAGCCAGCACGCTCCCACACAAATTCTTTGTCGTCTGCAGAAAAGAATCTCTGGAGAAAGTAGTGAAAAAGAAAGTAAAATAAAAACTCTTGTTTAACCCAGGATTTTTTTCCAGTGGAGATTAAAAAAAAGGCAGAATGGAGAACTTTTGTCGTATTCGCACAGGTTACAAATATAACTCGTAAAAAGGAGTATACCGTCGTCTGTGTGTAAATAGACGTGGAGTAGTCCCCAATATATTTCCTCTCTTCTTTTTCCTCTCGTCCCATTTTTCCAGCTTGGCGGAAGACATGAGACTTCCTGTGTCTCGTTCTCTTATCTATCCCTCCTTAAATTTCGTGGCAGCAAACGGCTCCTACTCTTTTCCAGAGACTCTCGTCCAATTGTTTTGCTCTTTCTCTACCATCTTGACTTGGGAATTTGAATATGGCTGAATAGAGATTGGAGCTGCAATCAAGTCGAAAAAAAAGTCGAAAAAAAAGTATGTAGACTGAAATGTGATAAAAAAAAGGAATTTCTCATCTATTCTCGCCTCTTTATTTCTTTGCAATTCCGTATATGTACTTATTTTTTTAAAAATACTTTTACTTCCTCTCAGATTTTGCTCTAAAAGTTTTCTTGAAAATTAAATGCTCTATAAAAGCAAAGGCCATCTCAGTTACACAGGAAATTACTTTAGTTTAATTGTGAATGTGGGCGCTCATGTAGTTAGCGAAAAAGCTGCTTTTAAAATTATTAACATTTATATTACCCTGGCACATCACATAAATCCGATGTTGACGAAAAGCACGAGCGCCTTTTTATGACACCGACTTTCTCAACAAAAAAAAACTTTTAGTCCAGCACAATACTTTTAGTGGGAATCGATTAGTAAGATTACACTTCAAAAAATGTCAAACAGCTTAAAAAAAGTGGAAGAAGGTAGGAAAAAAATATTGTGGCATGCTGCTAGAAAGAAGAGTTCTAGTTCTAGTTGATAGGTCCTTGTAATGCTCCACATGCGAATTTAATAAATTATCCAAATTTTTATAAAGATATTACGATCATGATCGTGATCGTGACTACGACTTTGGCATGCAAGCAGAAAAAGCTTGGGTTGGCTGTTGTGTGAAATTTTTTTGCTTAAAAACTATTAAAAAACCCATCCAATTTAAACTTTTTTTACGCTTTACGTGCCGATCTTCGTTTATCTTAATATTGTGAGGTTTTTATGCCCGTATGCCTGCATCATGCAGCATTCTGTATTGCGTACTCAGCTAATTCTAACTGCAGAGAGGAAAGAGAAAAAGAGAGAGTTTCCGCTAAGGAGGAAACCAATCAATAAAAAGGCAAGTTTTCAGCTTTTGAGTGTCTCGAATGCTTTCTGCAGGATCTAATTTATATTCTCCAAGTTTCTCTGTCCTTTATTACTTCCAGCTTTTAAACTGCAGTATTGTTTCTACTTGGAGGGAGTTGAGATTGCAGCAAAGAAAAAGAAAAAAATATATTTTTCTTCTTCTTCTTCTTCTTCTGCCAAAGTAATTAGTACGCACACTGCTCTGGTAGTGACTTGCGACTTCGGTGTCCGTCTTCAAGTCCCGTCATAGCCTATCCATCCGTGTGATGACACACGTTCCCAGTTAAAAATGGTATTAGTTCAGTTTAGTACCTTTTGCTGATTGAAAAATAAATTTACGGGCTCGTCAAGCCCTGTATGGCTAAGCGTTTAGAGCAGCTGCCTTCAGCAATTGGGTACATATAAAAATAGTAAAGACGTTTTATTTTGTGGAGCCCTCTGCACCTACTTTTTTTTTCAGTCTCCTCTGTTCATGAAAGCATAATGACAATAATCAAATAATAATTACGTAATTAATCCTTCCCTCTTTTATATGATTATTACTGGATATTATTTTTAACGACACTTTAACTTCTTTCGCTCGGAGTGCTAGCAGACGAGTTTTTTTTTGCAGACGAAGGATTTTCATTTCATGGCAGCATTTTTTTTCCTCCAACTGGAACGAAGCACTCCATAGCGAAGAAAAACAAAGCCACGTTTTTTATCCACACACACACACACATCTGCAACAGCATCTTTCTTAGTTTCTGCTCACTCTTGGGGTGCACATCTTTTTGTGTAGGCTTGGCTGAGCTTCAAGTCTGCACGATTGCTGCTCAACGCATGCAATCTATTCCAGCATATTAGCACAACCACAGACTGGCACCAACCAACGGCATGGAAGTTGTCACTGCTGCGCCTCTTACTTTTTCATAAGTCTATCTATAGCGTCTTCGCTGTAAAAATGTGAGCAGAGAGTGGAAGTAGAATCCTTTCTGCTACACTCCCCCATTATATTTTCGCAGTTAGTATTACACAGCCCTTTTCCACTTTCTCCCCCTCCATAAGGTCACATGGGCCCGTGTCCGAAAAAAAGGGAAAGTAATTCCTGTCTTCGAGCCATTTCATAGCTATCACGTGCGTAAATGTTTTGTGTACGGAGAACTGGCCATTTGTCATCCTTCCCAATTGTATTCTATCATATCACATCACCTCATCAGAATGGCATTTTGGGCCACCAAGGTTCACTGAAAACCGCAACTCCCATGAATACAAATCACTCCAAATTCCCTTTCCATTTCCAACTTACTTCATAGAACCAGTCGCTTTTGATCAAATCTATTATTATTTTTCAGGTATAACACGCGCTCCATGGAATATATGCAAAGCTCACTTGCTATCCGGTGGTTCCGCTAGCTCTTACGTGATTCCTATAAAACCAATGGACAGCCAGTAGTAGTTTGCAAAAAAATAGATTTTTTTATACTGTCCTGATGATACTACCCTCCAAGTTCTCTCGTTTCTAGAACCATATTCATTTTCCA
>JAHZND010002938.1:0-17661 GCA_027744115.1 Acrocyrtus sp. NNG-2020 | reverse complement strand
TGCACCACACCCATATAAACAGAAGGAAAAAAAGAGATCCCGATGAATACCCGGAGGAGGAGGAGACACTAGATAAGTGGCAAAGTGAAGGGAAGAGAGATCATCTTCATGTTCTGAATATGATATCAGCAAAAAAAGATACAAAATTGAAAAGAGACGTTTCCACTTACGCCAAAGAAATTCCAGTCATCATTCAGCTCATCTTTTATTTAAAATTCTGAGTGCATCACCTAAAAAATGGATTCTCGTCTTCCTGGAAAATGGGAGTTTTGTTAGTGCATGCATATATTCCGGCATTTCCCATAAGGGCATCAAAGAGAAAAAAGGGTCTGACTCGTAAAAGGAAAAAATATGTTTCTTCCCCGTTTTTCTATATTTATTATTTATTTACAGATTTTCAAATTGATTATGGAATCCTTTCAGAAAATATTTTTTCTCCACCTTCCACTTCACAGTAAAAAATAATACGCAAGTTGGGTTGTCGGTTGTGGTCGCGCATGTTTTCCTTAGCAAAATATATGTAATAATTTAATAATAGGATGCATTTTTTTGGTTTTCCATTTTTAACACGATTTTTTGGAAGAATATCGGTTTCTGTTCAAGTGTCTATATCTTTTTTTACCTCCTCTTTCGTTTTCCCCACCCACTTCACTTAAGGTTTGCCTTTTACTTATATGATCCCACATCAATCAATTCTCCTAGCTGAAAAAACGCGTCATTTTTTACCTAGGGTAAAAAAGTGGCCTGAAAAAAATTTGTTTCGATTGTTCAGGTGCATTCTTCTCACTCTAAAATTGTACACCAATTTAATTTTGAAGAGAGACTTGTGGAATTCATGCACGTACGAAATATATTTTATATTGAGCTACAAAAAATGCTTTATTTCTTCAAGTTAAAGACGAAACACGATTTTCTCAAATCTTGACTAATAAACGGACAGAGTACGTGGAACATATGTAATCTGTCTCAGAGAAGTGATACTTTTGAATGGCACAATCCTGGTGGTGCAGAGTATTTGCTAGGGTGGCAGTGCTAGTTGCACGGTGGTTTTTAGGGGATGCTCTTCTTGAAGCAAGAACAGTTTTATACAATGACACCTTTTTTCCCCATCCCTCTTCTTAAACATTTTTTTTGCAAAGATATTGCAGCATCCACATATATCAATATCCTCATCTCAATCAACGTCATATCATCATTATCATCACGTGTCCTAATCAGTGAATGGGATCTGAGAAGTCTTCATAAACACCATCTCATCATGATCAATAGGCCAAGCCTCTTGGTTGGTCAGCTTTTTCCCTGTTTTTACAACTTCTTCAAGCTGAACAGGAGAACAGCTGCGATTTTTTTGTGTCCTTTGCAAAAAAACGACACAAAGTACTTCGTGCCCTGGCTAGTTACTGTAGCTGTCGAATCAATCAAATAGGCTTTTTAAAAAAGAGTCATGATTTTCGTAAAAAAAACTTTTTTTTCTACATTACAATGTCGCAGTCGTGGTGGCACCACCATGGTATGGCACTTGTAGACCTGTCACGGCCCGGAATATAGTGATGATGGTAAAGTGTACACGGTCAGCGATGATAGCGATGAATATCACGCTACTATGACTAGGGCTTGTTTATTTTCTGTCATGTTCTGATTCTGATATTTTCCTCTGGTGTGCTCCCGTTCACTTTTGACGTGTTGTGGTGTGAACAAAAAAAGGTTTGGCTACCTGACATTCACATTTTTAAGCAGCTCTCTTCATGTCGACGAGGATTTTAGTAGGAGGGGGAAATTTGTTTTAAAAGATAATCATAATTTTTGCAGTCGCTTTTGCGATTAGTAGATAAAAAACCCCTTCGTAATTGAAGTCTGTTTTTGCTAAAAACTGAATTAATATTTTCATCGAGTAAAGCTTTACAGCTTCAGGTGTGACCTTCAGTATTTCATTAAAATTGTTCTTTTTCAATGCACCGTATAAAATTCTGTTTACATCTCCCCAAAAAATGTATTACGTATTCTTCAAAGTCTCTCTCTCGAGAAAAAACGCAGATGAACATTGACGAGCTCACGCTATCATGTTCAATTTTTTCTCCCTGATCCATCAAATATCCCATCTCGCACAGCGTGAGCCTCTCAAGCAAAAAAAATGTTTCTTACGATGATCATTTCTCTCCTCTAAATTCTGGTACGGGGATGGACTAGGAAAAAATCCTTTTGTGCAGATACTCAACAAGGAACACTCAATTTTTTAAAATATATTTTATACTCGATACTACGTCATAGTAAAGTTCCCTGCTTTTTTTCGTCTTATCAGGAAGAGAGAAAAACGAAAAGAGAGAGGAAGAAAAAAGGTGAGCAGGAGCAAAAAATGATCAAATGCCAAAGCCAAGCTTATATGCCGTGTTCTTCAGTCCAATTGAGTACTTTTAGTCACTGTGCTGGCCTAACTACTACTCATCATAATAATCAGGAGGGGTACCCAAATAAAAATGAAGTTTAGTCAAGACTATATCCCAACGTAATACGCTACAATCATGTTCATTGTATTGCATTTCAATTTTTTTATATAAAAATGCTCGCCATACGCACCGAATCAAACTTTTAGAATAATCATGTGTATTTGTAAAGATACTTTTTCTAAGTAACAATGTTTCATTGTTGAGCGCTAACTGCTCAGATGCATGCCAGAGTTTTTCCTAGTATCATATGGCATGGTTTGCTTATATGACCGTGATGATGATCATCATCTGTCCATGTTTCGAGGCTTGTGGTCGTCGAGAAAATGTGCCCGAAGAAAATATGAAACGATAATGCTTGAGCAGCAATTTTTTTTCTTTTCTCAAGTTGAACCTCTCTCACCTGTCTGCTGCTGATTGTGAATACACCACATTTATGCTAATAACGAGTGGAAAAAAAGAACAACAATGAGGGATGCACATACCTACGTAGTTACCTGACAATTCAGAAAAAAATCAGCAAGGGTCTCTCTCTCCTCAGCATTCGCAAGCGGAATTAACAAAAATGAAAAAAAATATATATTGTGATATGTGTGCATTATTATTATTATTGTTGCTGCTTCTATTTCAATGAGAAAAGAATAAAAATTACTCAGCGCTAGTGACTTTTTGTACTCACTCGATTTTCAGCAGAATTGAACCTTCTTGAGCTTAGCGATGTAATATTACGTGATGTACAAAAGAGTTAACAAGGAGAAAAAAAGTGGAAATACCATGTGCATTACATAACATCATATTTTTTTCTCCTTATCCTTATCCTTAAAAGAATTCCATTGTTAGGGAGGAGGGAGAGAGAGAGCGAGAAAAGAGAAGAAAAAAATATATAGTCAAGCCGAATGCTAGGCACATCATCCCCGTCATATTCATATTAGAATATGTAGTGTGTGGACTTAACTAAATAATATGTAAGCCAACTTGTTTCTGTTTTGTATTTTTTCCTCTGCTGATAAGATATATCTTATATTTCTTCAGAACATTTCTCATCCTCAAAGGAATCTTTTGAGCCGCGTATAAGGTATGTGGGCAGTAGGATGATGGAGATGACGATAATGATGAATAAGACGGCAAAAATCTCTTTTCTCTCTAACTTTGGCTTAGTTTGACTTTTTGCGAAATCTACATAAAAGAAGAAAAAGGAGTAAGCAATAAAGTATTACGTTACAATTTCCCCCTTCATCAACATCATTAATTCGTCTATTGTTGTTGTGAGTGTACTTTTGTGAAAAAATATGTATATATTACTTACGGTATGACTGACTGAAATGGAGGTTGAGGTGGTGCTCGGTTTTTCATTTCAGCAGAAAGAGTTACGGTTGTTTATACACATTTATTTTTTTCCTTTGAGAGAGAGAGATTAAGTCCTCGCAGCTGAAATATTGATCGGATGATGATGATGACGCTGGGGCTGGCGCTGATGATAGGAATGACTCCAATTTAACAAGACAAGTGAAATCTAATCTGTTTTGTCTAAAGTCTCTCGGCCACTAAAGGGGAAAAAAGAATTGGAGGAAAAAAAGTATCTTTATTTTTTTTCTATACGAAGCCAAGTACAATGGACACGGATTTTTATTTTAAAAAATCACAAGAACAAATACATACGGACCACTCCTGATTCTCTGACCATATAATTTTTTTACGAGCAGTGATCGTCGGCACAGAATAAAAGGGAGGATTTTTTATTTTATTGCGCAAAGTAAATTGAATTGAAATACCTAATAATAAAAAATATATATCCAAGCAGATTTGCATTGCACACATACCAACATGCAAACGTCGTCTTTTTGGTAGTTGGTCGGAGTAAAAAGGCAAAAGGTAGTGAATTCTTTGGTTGATCAGTTACTGTTCTTCTTTGCGACTTCATCCTTGACTGAAGAATAATATGAGCGCAACCTAAAACCTAAATTCTATTTGCTAACAGTACATTTCAATTTTTATGCTTTTAAATGTAAAATAATCATAATCATAATGAGCACTGAAAGGTTTTCTCGCATAAAATGAGAAAATTGCATATTTTTAAAAATCAATAATAAAAAGACAATAACCAATAAGAACATTTTTTTTTCTGGCTCAGCAAGCAAAAACGAAAAAAAAACCTGTCAAATAGGCAGTGATACCATAAGTTCCTTTTTGTGATTGTGATTGGTATTTACAATACGATACTCTGATGCAATATGCAATAATAAAAATATTGGAAAGTATTTAACCAATTGCCTCCCTGCCTACACACATAAAAAAATAAGCTTCTCCATATCCTTCATTTCCCAAGATTTCTCATCGCAAAATGCAATAATAAAAGCCACACAGTCAGAGTCAAAGAGTATTATCAAAAAGAACAAGTTAATAATGAAAAAAATATGCTGTTCAGTTTTCTCGTTGACTTTTTCAACATGTAAAGTACGAGATATATATAAAAAAACAATGAAAAAATGGTCAAGATCATCATGTTCATCAGCAGCGTGGATCTGAAGCTGATGGTAATGCTGCTCGTAATACAACTCATGTTATGTTATATTGACGTGGCTCTCTGTGGGAAATATCGGCATAAAAAACGGCAAAAATTACTATGTGTAAAATGGAATGTTGTGTTATTGCAGGAGCAACGGCTTCGCGGCACTATGAATTTTATACGCTTTTTAGATTTTTATACGCTATACCACACCAGAACAGATACATTTTAATGATATGAATAACTTTAATAGAGATTTTTCTTAAAGAAAAAAGAGAGAGATGAGGATAAGGGTACACTGCACATATTTTATTCGTTATGAGATGCCTGTCCGCAAATAATCTTTTTCGGTCATAATCCAATCGTCATAATAATAAAATATGTGAATAGCGCGTAGTAAGTGGAGAGGTATAAAAAATGAAAATGAAATATACTTTATTTACTTATTATAAATTATTTATATATTTTTCTTTATTTTTTTGTTACAGATACGTCAAGAGAAGCCCTACTATATAGCAGATCCTGAAGTAGATTCACTGGTAAGTACTTGTTTAAAAATCAGCAGCAGTTTAAAAGGAATTTTTTATGGGGATTTTTTATGGGAAATCATTTTTCTGCTTGAAAGCGGATATTAAGATTTATTTGACTGGGGATCAACAATACACATTGCAACAATTGACATTTTCCTTGATTGATTATCGATCAGGAGTAAGAAAAAGTAAAATGGTAGTAAAATAGAAGTGCCATGCTGCTATTCTCAAATCAGTACGTCTTCCCTCTAGAACTGAGAACACATATTTTATATGACATGGCTTGTTTCTTTTTAAAAGGCACAATTTCATTTTGTTTTCGATGGATAGGTACCTGTTAATAAAAAAAAGTGTCCCATTCTGGAGCATGCCTTAATATCAACATTCAAAGTGAGCTGAAATTACTACGAGTTCACTTCATCAAAGAGTATAAAACTGAATAACTTTTGTGGAGAGCAAAAATGTGAAAATTTTGTACGCGTACTTTTTTAAGAGAAGTATAAGACTGAGTGCAAGAAGAAAAAAAAAGTTGTATGACAGCTTTTTATCTATTTTTCGTAGAACTCGAATAAGAATAGAGAGAGGAGACTCTTGTGAGTCAGTTTTCTTTCTTGAACAAGGTAGAACACAATTTTTTAGAACTACAAAGAAAAAAAAATTAAGACAAAAAAATATCCTCACCAAAACCAATGATAACAGATAGGTACAGTAATACGGAGGAATGTTTATTGCATTTTACTTATGTACACATACTCATATTATGTACGGTGATAGATAAATGAGAAAACATGAGCAGGGAATTCTCCCCTTTTGTTCTTGTTAATGTCGGTCTGTGCTGGTCACTGATTGTATTTTTCCTCTTTTTCTGTGAGCGTTTTTCCCTCTAAACAAAAAAAAAGTGGGTGGATGAAGCATTTTAGAAAAAAATGTATTTAGCTCTATGGAAAAAGATGCTGATTTCATCTCCTTAGGAAGCCATATTTCTTACAGTTTTACAAAATAGTAGTTGGATAGCTTATTGCACACTACACCTTCAGGATGATTGACAGGGATGCACTTGAGCTATTAGCTAAAATCCTGCTCACTCCTCAAAAACGGTGGATTTGGATTTGACGCTAAAATAAGTTTACGTAACGTGTACTCTCAGCATTTTTTTATTGTACAAGGCCAATCTGATAAATGGGCAAGGGTATATAGCCATATAGCCTCTCACCAAAACGATTTTTCGCAATAAAATTACTCAGATAAAATTGTATCCTGAACAAATTGCTCTGTCTCGAGTTTGGATTGGTTGTGCATTCATAGGCTTAATGATGACTTTTAAACAGGCTAAAAAAGCAATCATATATGAGTGCATATTCATCCACTCACATTATTATTTTCCTTACTTGCCAGTAATTTCTTTTCATTGCTATAATTCTATTGGATGGGGATAGTACGGGAATGGCAATAGAGAACAGAACGTGAAATGCAGGGCTAGGCCGGTTAGAGCAAAAAAATAATAATGTGGAGAAAAAAGGCAAATAGGCTCGAAAAAGGAATAATGATACGTAATAATCAAATTGAGGGAGAGAGATGGTAATAGTCGTAATAATAATGATGGTAATGATAATGACGATAATGTTCTTTTCTGAAGTAGGAACAAAAACTGAAACTCCTTTTTGTTTTTTTCTCTCCAAAGGAGTATGTATTGCAATAAGCAACAAGTAATAGAGCAACCGATTGATAGCGAAAAAAATAAGCCCGTCCACGTTTTTTTAATATCGCATCATAATCCCTATCGTATCATCCGCCACATCGCATTGAATCTTGGATGGATTGTTGTTATTATAAAAATATATTTTTTGTGAAAATCTCTTCGGCATGATCATCATAGTAAAACGATAATGACAGGTCATGTGCTGAAACGATCCTGATGATTATTAGTTTGAGATGGTTTCGTACCATTTTGTGCATAATGTGAGTGCGCCGCAATGAGTGTACACCACCGTCGAAGAAAGAAAGAAGATGATGAGGATCGATGGGATCATCATGGCTAGCTTGAAAGCGTTTTTTAAAGGATTTTTACCTGATGGTCCTAATCCTGATCTGATGATGGTGATGGAGCGTACTAGAGAAATAGCGGCTTGCTATTACTTTATGGCTCAAGAATAATAACATTTTTTTTATATCAGAGAGAGGGAAAGAAGAAAAAGAGCCAATAGCAAATAATAATGGGAAAAGTGTGTAACGCTAAGAAAATGATGGTGATGATGATGACGATGATGCTTACCCTGATGAATAAAGAAGTAGGATAATTTTCTCTCCAATAATAATGAAGAGGTTGAATAAAAACAATGAAGAGGGAAAAAAACGTTATTCACGCTCCTCCATGAAAAAAAAATTACTCATGGGAGATGAAAATTCAAGTCATATCTCACCAAGTAGGAGAGAAAAGGGAAAAAATGGTCGTTCAAGATCTTTTGGGAATTTTTAACGACATAATTGTACTGAATATAAAATAGGCCCTGTTGGTCAGGGAGGGAAAAAATAATGCTGAGGTGGTAGTGGTATGGTGTGGTGTGGTATATGGTGGGGAATTAGGGAAGATTATATTTTTTTGGTGAAAATTGTTGAGCGAACGAACGAAGGCTGTCGATCATTATTATCATCAATATCCGTCATGCATTTTTGGATAGGTTTTTGAAGAAAAATATGATGATGATTGTCTAAGCTTAAATCGTGCTTTGCACTTTTTTACACAATATTCTGAAAAAAATGCCTCCATATCGTAGCACTCTATAGTATTTTCATGATGATCGCCATCTCCTCTCTTTCTCGTCATTATCATCTGAATATAATAAAAAAAATGTGTACTCTTGAGAAAGATTTTCTCGCTCTTTTTAGAAAAGACGAAGAAAAAATGTGTATTTCACTATGTGCGCTTGGAAAAGCCACTTTTATGATTATAATGGAGGAATATGAATGGATTACTCGTGTCTTTTAAGATTGATGTACCATCATTTTTATTAAAGGTACATAGTGCTTACAACTCATTATGTATAATCACTTGATGTATACCTTATTCCTAGAGAGAAAATCTCCTTTCTTTGAAAAAAAATGTTGGAATCTTTGAATCTTGAAAAAAAGCAAGTTTTCTTTGTTTGCAAAGGCGTATTTTTAGCGAAAAAAGTCTGCACTAACAAAAAATATATATATATTCCTGATTTGCTAGCAAACTGCATGGGGACGAGATGTGCGCAGAATTAACCAAAATATAATTCCTTTACAGTTGGCCATGCCTTGAAAATTAATTTTTTTACTCTTACGTACTACTTTGCATTTTTGCGTATTCTCGTAGAGAAGATAAAAATCATTCCACATCACTTCTGAAAACTTCACAATTCACCCATTCCTCATTATTGTCCCTCACTGCAGAGCCACAGTTGACGAACAGTGTAGAGAAGACTAGCCCCACCAAGAAAAAATGTGTAAAGTGTAAAAAAAATTCTCAAATATTATTATGTAGCTATTTACCATTTTGTTCAGACTTTTTCTTTCAAAAAAATGTTTTTGTCTGTAAATTCTAAAGAAAAAAAATATATATTCGTGTCTTTCGATTTTTCCCTCGTCTTCTCTGTTGTCCATCATCATTCTAGTCTTCATCAGCATAATCATGACCTGACCGGTTTGGTCAGGCCAAAGTTGTGGAAGACTAGAAAAAAAAGATTTTTTTAAAACTTGGACACAGGGAGAAACAGAAAGAGAGAAAAAAAAACTGTTACGAAGTTGTCAGAGTCAGTGGTGCACCAGTGCGATGCTGGATATTTAACCTAGGTAGAGTAGACATTCACGACACTGCTTCAACAAACATTTCAAATTATAATCGTAGAATTTCATCTTTTTTTCCCTTTACGTTACCAGACTCTTTCTCAGCTGCTGGTGCTGATCTCTTCTTGGCGTTTTTGTTGGCTCCTAGAGACTGAGAAAAAACGCAGGAGTCAGAGTCGTTTTTTTGCGTAATATGCCTACCAATCATGACATGGGATGGTAGTCATTGCAGCTGCTGCTGCGTGCTTCTATAAAGCAGTGACACTGATACCCTTTTTTTTAAATAATCGGTGTCCTCATCCTTACATACGATGACCGAGACGACTCCTCCAAAATACGACAAACTCTAAGCATAATATTATCATTTAAGATGACGATAATATGGCGATACGAAACTCATGAAACATCATCAGCAGCATCAGCTTCACTCCATGAATTGCTGTTTTTCCTTCTCTGATGGTGTACCCAAAACCTCATCTGAATATATCAATATACACGCTCCACCTGTTAAGAATTTTAAGATGAGCATCGTATCGTCTGTTAGAAAAAAAATAGAAAAAAAGTCTGATGGTGTACCCAAAACCTCATCTGAATATATCAATATACACGCTCCACCTGTTAAGAATTTTAAGATGAGCATCGTATCGTCTGTTAGAAAAAAAATAGAAAAAAAAGATGAATTCTTGTTTATAAAGATAAATCTCTTCTGTAAGGCACAAAATGTACATAGCTACCTTTACTTTTTACCTGGTTCCTCTAGGCTTATCTTTAATCTTCTCTCCTCTTCTTCCCGTTTTCTTTGTAAAAGTATGCCAAGAAGGAAAATGAGCAGCCCTCCACTTCAAGTCGTTTTCCCTCCGTGGCTGTAGCTCAGAAATAAAATACTGTCAAGATGAGGAGTACTACGAACGAGCAAGAGAAAAAAAAATATTTAAAGAAAAAACTTGGATTAGAAATTTTTTTAGTGGCTAGTCTAGTATGTAATAATGAGCAAACGAAAAGGTTGAGGAATCGGCATCGGCGACAAAAAAATATATCTCGTCAATAATATGGTAATGGTCAAATTAAATGGCATTGCATGGGCACATTTGATCTGAAATTATGCTCAGCTTTTATAGGCGTNTATGCTCAGCTTTTATAGGCGTTATCGGCATATATAAGATCCTAATCACGGCGAGAAGCAGCAGGATCATCATTAGAATTATCGTTGTCATTCTTGTTGTATCATTTTTGGACGCTCTTGCTCTTGCTATCTTCTCTTAAGAATGTGGACACGATTAGAGGTGGCATTTCTGCTCCAGTATCAGTACAGTTAATCATCACATCACATACATATCATTTTCTACAGGGAGAGAGGTTGCGGAGCAGTCAGGAAATATGACGAGTTTTTTTTGTAAAGAACTCGCAGGACTCAACAATCGGCAGTTGATTACTACTATTTGTACAGTTATCTGTGAAGCTGCGCATTCTCGAAGAGCATGAGGCGCAATGACCACTTAAATGAACATTTATTGATCTGTGATCAAGAATGGACAGGATTAGGATCGACGAGAAGAGAACATGACGACCTGATTTATATACGCTTAAGTTGAAAGATCAGAGTCAACACAAGTGGATCATTTTTACTCAATTTGCTTTTTAAAAAATGGACCGATTCAGATGGCCAGCGCTAGCCAGAACTTTTGAAATGCTAGGCCAGTGTATCCCGTTCTATTCCTATTCCCGTATTTAGGAATTTGACCTGTTTTTCTTACTGTCCTTGTTCAGCTCTTACCTTATTTTTCTGACAAGAAGGGGGAATAAAAGTGGACAAGAAAATGTAAAGAAAACGATAAAAAAATATAGTATAGCGAGACCAGAAGAAGATTTATTACCCTACCCTGTCGCCTTCTCTGCTTCACCATGAGCACCAACTTGTTTCCCTTATCAGCATCAACTCTCATATAAATATCGTATCAGGCAGAGCTTAATTTTGGCGCAGCGTCATTCCCCAGTAAATGGTGACTTTTAGCACTCTTTCATGGCATTATTAGGTACATTTGTGTGGAAAAAGGACTTCTTTTGCGCTACACGTAAGAAATCGATGCTTTATTGATTGATTAATCACCCCGTAAATATTTATTGCCCATTTCTCACCCTTGTCAATGCACTAATTTAAATTTGCACGGATGAAAATTGCCAATTTAAACGAATGAAAGGATAACCTACGTAAATATTATTTTTGTTAATCACAGGACCTGTTCTTATAGGTGGATCTCCCCTACCATCTATTAGAGATGCGGGGTGTGTGGATAGTAGCCAAGAAAAGATATCTCTACCTGAACAAAAATTGCAAACTCTCAGCAATAACCTGTGATAAATTTGTTCACACTTGAAATATATTAGTATGGTGTCAAGATCCATAGCCAGAGCCCTTTATAAAAAGGGTTAAAAAGTGTAATAATAAATGTTTGCTTCCAAACTGACGTTAATATGACAAGAGTGCAAATAATAAAACTGATTATTATGTAGTTGTAAATAGTTGTACATAAATATATATCATTTCGGCACACGGGGGGACTCACCGCAAATAATTATCACCTTTTTGTGTGACGACGACGAGCAGTCCCAGGAATGATAAAAGAGAAATCTCTTTACAAACAATAAATCCTCTTTGGACAAATTATTATATTATGATGGGTGAAAGAGTGAAGAGGCTGATATTGTTGTTTGATAGGGCAAGGAGAAAAAAAAATTGATTAGGGTTTCCCATTTCATTCTTATCAATGTTGAAAATTTATGAGGATGACACTTAAAACATGATCTTCTCACCAGGTGGATACAGCTTTAATCAAGTAGAAACATCGCCATCATCAGGAGCAGGTTTTATCACAATGTTTTTGTTGTATTTAAAGTGGATAAGTACATACATGACATAGAGACCCAATTTGATAAAAAAATAGGAAAAATAAGAGTTGTTTTTATTATCGCCTTAAACAAATAGAGACAGGGAAAGAGCAGATTTTCAATTTGTTCTTTATTTTGCGGAATTATTTCTTTAAAATATATAATTTCCAAGTGTTACAGATACTGATATAGCAAATAAAATGGCCTACGTTCTTTCCAATAATTTGCAGACGTACCTACCAACTCTGAAAAATTAGTTGGTTTGAACAAAATATATTGCTGAAATTGCAAAAAAAATTGCAAAGAGTGCAAAAAAAAGTTCGAAACTAATCTTCCACTTTTCCACAGCCAAAGAGCTAAATGGGAAGGGGTTAAAAACCCATATAATAGGAGAAAAAAATGTGCTGACCTTTAGCCATAAATCAGCTCAGCTGGCTTTGGCTATATAAGCATTTTCCATTTTCCCTCTAAAAAAAAGTTTATGTCGGAAGGAATTGAAAACCATTATTATTGCAACTATTACTATTTCCCCACTTGCGATATAGTCAGTTATGTAATAATTTTTCTTCTTTTTAAAAAAGATAGGTCTAGTTCATAATAGTCATTGCCATTACCAATGGCAGTCGACCCGTATAGAAAATAAAAATGCCAGCCATTTTCTGCTGCATTTTTGCTCATTCGTTTTAAAAGAAAAAAAATTCTGAGCAGTAATTCATTTTCTATTTTTTTTCTTCCCTTCTCTCCTCCGCTAACTTCTCTCCACTCATGAGTAGATAGCATTACGGAAGAGTATTAGAAGGAATTGTGTAAAAAGAAGGAGAAAAAGCCATAAAAAACAGAGGGAATGATTTATGTATTGCATAAAAAATTATGCAGTTTTGCTACCGCAAAAAAAGTAGTTGTTACTTTATTACTGAGTAAGAGAAGAGAAAAAAAGAAGTGTTGTTGTATCTCCCCACACTCGTCTTAGGTATAACTTATGGCGTGTTTATAATCATTTTATACATATTTTCTACCTACTTTATGCCAGCACTGATAAGGATAATGGTGACTGATAATGTTAATGCTAATTGGTTGATCTCTTGTCTTCTTGATTTATAATCATTTACATTAATCTTCTTTTACAAAAAAAAATTGCAAATGATCCTCTGCCATTAAATGGTTTACGCTTATGTGTAATGCTTATTACTTCCTTTGCAAAATAGTGGATTAAAAATATTGCAAAAAAAATGCTTTTGCTGCGGTGCTTGAATACTCTAAAGCTTGTTTATATTTTGACAAAATAATTAGCATTGCTTTGCTTTTGCTTATACTCGTTTTAAAAAGGATATAAATTGGTGATTGATTACTCTTACTGGTTTTTGAGGGAAAATATTCATTAAAATGATTTAGTGCACGGTTTATTTGGCAAACGGACGAAAGTGCATGCGTGACCATTACCAATGTCATCAGGAAAGCTGTCAAGTTCAGTTTTTTGAGTGGTTTCTTTTTCTGAAATTTTATAAAGCCCCTGAGTTATTTCTTCTCTAGCAACTGACTTCATTTTTGATGCAGTATAAGAGAAGCCGCTTCGGATTCCTCAGTTTTTTTACCAACGCACTTGAGTAGAGGATTCTAGTACTGTGTGTGCTTTCTCGGTTTCTCCCTTGCTGTGGATATGGATGGGTGTAAACCTGAAAATCCGGGTATTTCCTTCTGCTAAAAAAATCCCTCCTCTTAAGCATTTTTACTTGACGCTGGAGTGGAGGGCTGGGGGAGAGAAGAAGTGAAAGGAATATATATTTTTTTGTGTTTTTTACTCCTACATTCTCCATCAACAAAAACTGCCGTATTACAGATTACAGTTGGGTGCACCCACGCATGCACTTACGTAAGTGGGTCTGAGAATGAGAGCGAAAGAGACTGGCTCTCCCTCCCCCGAGCAGGAATAAAGTAATAGTGCATTGTGCATTTGATGTGGGAATTGGTGATGATGATGATGCTGACGTCTGTATTTGTCATTTGCACAAAAGAGGAAAAGTGGAACTGGAAAATGATATGCACTCCAAAAAAAAAAATCTCCAGACTTGATCCACCTCCTCTCCCACCAGAAATAGTTTCCTTCCTAGGTTATCAATGCCAGCATTACAACTACAACCCCAATTCAAAAGGGCTCATTCATTCAAGCCGGGCTTCAGCCAACCACAAATCCGAAATTGTATTAATGGGGTTCAACGGATTCTGACTAAATGCTGACGCATATTTTAAAAAGCTCCCATTTATAAAAATCCATTCATCTTGCTCGCTATTATTCCCATACCAAAATATTTTCAGTACACTTTTCCTTATTTCTTCACCCCCTTCACAAAACGTAATTACTGTGGCTCTTTTCATCATCACAAGCACACAGGTGTAGGTCCATATTTGTAGCTAAAGAAAGTCCATTACCTAACCTAATCTATTCAGTTCATGCTCAAGAAAAGAGACTCTTTTATCAAATATCTGAAAAAAAGCACACACACCGTCCACAACCACCTCACCGTCCTCATCATTATCATCATCATCACTACAACACGCCATCAACCACAGCGTAATCCTGGTATGCAGCATGCATAACGCGCATAGTTGAACAATCGTTATCCGCTTCGTTGACTACACTCTCCAGTCACCACTCCAGCACTACTATTATTTTCACAGCCTTTTTTTTCTCCCCGTCTTCTGCACTGGACATCACTTCACAATCAGCCATCAGCCACCCTCATTGACTTGAATAGTTTTCTGTTTTCTAATTTTTTATCCCTATAAAAAATTTGCCTAGAGGATAATATGAAAAGGGTTTTTTAGCTCAACTTCAACCACTCTTTCAAAAAGTATTCTACGAAAAAAAGAGATGAGAAAAGACTTATCACATTATTGCTCTTTCTGTTTCTGAAGAAAAGTACAAGAACATTTCAAGCTATTCAAACATTGTTGCATTTTTACATTCATATGAGAAACCATTTTCTGCTCTTTCTCTGTCAGCAAAAGAAAACCCGATTTTTAATAGAACTTGTAGCAATCCGAAGTGAATGCGTAATACGAATTGTATTAAAAAATGCATAATAAAATAAAATGCTTATGCCTATCACAACCAATTTTTATTTTCGTCCTATTGTCTGCTCTCTGCTCTCTTCTATATCCTCTCGATTTTCATTTGTATGTGAGGAGATGAGCAGTTTCAATCCATTCCAAATCACATTTAACATGGACATAAACATAACATCGCACAAAACATGAGTAAAAACCTATATAAAAATTGTGTACTCTCTTCCTTCTCGTCTCATCCTGGAGAAGAATAAAAAAAGGGATTTCATGATAGCCATCATCATCAAAAACTACAAACCAGCAACAGTAACAAACAACACAACACCAGAGTAAAAAAGAAACAAGGAAAAAGAAGGCATTAAACATTCCAGATCAAAGATTAAGATTGACTCTGAGGAGTAAAGTGGAGAGAGTATAGAAAGAAAAGGGCCTGAATTGGATTCACAGAAAAATAACTATATAAAATGCACGTAATCGAACACACAACTTCTATACCTTGAGCCATCTCCGGGAATTCCAGCTGGATATAAAAAAGAAAAAAAAGAATTCATCGAAAAATCATTCATTCCAGAGAATTCCATCGAGTATGAGCACAGTATAAATACGCATACCTTTATGTTTCTCCATCCTTCCATTATTTTTATGTTGATTACCTGCTCTAACGTAACTAACTGGAATGTAGGAAGAAGAGGGAGAAAAAAATAAAGGAAAATTCCCTTGTTTTTCTTATAGATAGTCCAGCTCCTGCATTTTGCTTTCATCCTAAAGAGTAATAGGAGAATATTGTATTTTCGGTTTTTGTGTTTTGTATGGAAGGGAAAAAATTACAATTTCCTTATGCAGAATGTTATTTTTATGCTCATGTCCATGCCCAAAAGCGCTGTTGGATTTTCTCTGGAAATAACTTTGTTTTTTTTTCTACGTCTTCCCATTTTACAATTTTTATCGGATTGGAATGACGATACAATCGTGGAAAATGGTTTATGTATGTATGTTTTTTGAAATAGTAGGAAAAGGGGAGTTTTCTTCCCGCTCTCCTTACTCTCCCAACTAAATATTTCTTGAAGGTTTTATGCATTTTACAGGATTGAAATAGACTGACTACCACTTTTCCTTTTTTCTTCTTGTTCTCGGCTTAAAGTTTTTTCTGTGCTGATTTTTTTTCTCTCTCTGTTATTTCCTGCCTTTCCTTCGTCCTCGTCTAGTTATTATTGTGTAAATCGGATATAAAAAAGGGAAGTAGGAGTTAGAAGGGAAGAATGCACATTAGCATATTATTCCAACAGGGGAATTTTCCGAAGTGAATAGTGCAATCTCAGAGTTGGATTGTTGGAGTAGATAAATAAGAAAAAAAGTAGGGAAGAGAAAATCAGAGGGAAAAAAATTGTGTCTATTTCACCTCCGCTCTCGCGGAAGCGATACCGCCTCCTTTTGCTATTTTGGAGTTTTTTTTCTATCTTATTCCATTACTTCAATCTCAAGAGGAAGGCCAGCATTACTTATAGAAAGGAGGTGTTGCTGGTGTGGTGCTGTAGTAGTAGCTGCTTTAGAATATTATATCGGGAACGAGTTTTTTTCCATATATTTCTGGAAAAAAATACGGAATGTGGAGGGAGCCCCCTCCTATTTTTTCCTGGTTTCTCTGCTTCTGACTGAGAAAAGAAATATTTCTCTCTTGAGACAAGTGACAATGTGAGTTGGTGATAGTTTGGATGGAGTTTTATACACATTTTCTACATCTTGTAATGGGACTGAAAAAATGGATAGTTTTTTTTGCCTCTCACGCTATTTCTATATCGGAACATCTCGAAATGGTTTACGGGTCTTTTTCCTTTCGGTTGTTTTCCCTCAAAAATAAAAAGACAATTTTGCTCAGTTTTCAGAAGGAATTTTTTTACTGGCGATTATCAATGCTATAGTGCTATACACTCATACACCACAGCACAGTGTAATTCTACAGGAGTGTAATTATTATAATAATATACAGAAATTGAGCGCCAGAATAACGAACGACACCAGTAAAAAATATAAATTCTTGGGATTCCAGTGACGATCCGATTTATATTATTGGCTTTGGCTTTCATTCCAATTTCAGATTACTGCTGAATGAATGTTCCTCTTACTTTTAGTCTACTTTGTTATTATAATGAAAATAAAAATTACCCCCTGCTGCGCCTTTGTCTTTTTTTAGCTAAAACAGATTCCGATGTTTTTATTGTGAGATGAATTGAGTTAATACAGTCAAGAATTTAAGCTTTTGCTGTAATGTTCCGTCGTCTTACTACACTTTCTTCCTCAGCGCTTTACTTTCCCTTTGGAAATCAATCTGTGGTTTGAACTCTTTAAAAGATAGAAGTCACGTCATCGTTTTACGATGACAGCGTGACAGTGCATAAAAAATCATGTACTCTCCGTTCCATCTCAC
>JAHZND010002937.1:0-12264 GCA_027744115.1 Acrocyrtus sp. NNG-2020 | reverse complement strand
CTTGGAGTGCAGTGGAGATGACCTGCAACGAGATTTTTGGCACTGTCACACTGCTACTGAATGCGAGAATATAGCTGCGAGATATCAATTCCGCGAAGTAACTTCATCCTTAAAATTTTGATAGGCCCATGGTTCATTTTGGCTGTGATTTTGTTGTCATTTCATTTCGTGTCCTTTCATCCGTTTTTGCAGGCGACTCGATGTTTTCTGAGAGCAAACGCAACATCTGAAAATTGTTGTGTGCCTGGTAGTGACTGGACAGGAAAAAGTGAATATATCTCATCACTCATGTATTGTAAGGACAAATGTGAGCCCAAATCTGCGAATAGCTTAAAAATAAAGTACATTTATTCGTATCGCCACCATTGACAGTGCTTGACTTTGATTTTACATTTTGGCTGAGAAGAGACAACGAGGCTGTAATATTCGCAATATTTTTCTTCGGAGTATTCCATGGAGATCTACGTGATGAGTTCGTCGCCGCCCCACCGATCTGTACGTAAGGCACCACTTGCAAATTACACACAGCCAAATTAATTTACAATTTGCAAAATCAATCAATTTCTATTGGTATGCGTTGCGATAGACTTGCACTGGAATGAAGTGGACCCTGTTCAGATGCTACACATTCACCCAATCGGAAGAGAGAAAGTTTATGCCGGTGAAGAAATCACGATAAAATGCGAGTATTCCAGATTCTACTTTTCGCACGGCTCCTGGTTTTCCATCCGTCATCCTGATGGACTCGTCGAGTACATTAGAGGTAGTCTCTTTTAGGCATACTATAATCATTTAACTTCCAATTACTTAAGGATGAATTTTCTGAATAAAATAAATAATGGATATAGCATTTGAGAAAAAGCCATGCGATAAAGGCCGGCTATCTTATGCTGATGTACAAGAAACCGAAAAAGAGAAGTTAGTAACCTGCGACTTAAACGTTCCCTGGAGGCGCTGGGGAACATTTACTGCCACGCTACAAAGAAAGTTGGAGGCAGTTGGGAAATATGAAATCTTTTGCATCGGCCCCGTGTGGAATACAACGGACTGGGTGAATGTCTCCTTACCTGTCGTAGTAACCGACTTCATCTCTGCAGAAAAACCAAATGTCGCAATAATCGTTTCTCCTCACTCTGAAAAAGGTTTAGCAAATGCTGTCAATGAGCCACTATCACCAGTAAGGATACCAACAAAGACGGGCTCCTTTCTTCTTGAGTGCAAAGCAGCTTTTCCGATTGAGTGGGCATTCCGATATACCAAAGTGAGATTGCAGGTGACGCCAAAATTGTGATTGCATCAGTCTAGCAAAGCTGCTGCTTTTATTTTACAATTGTTTTGCAGAGGGTGGATGGCGAAAACGAAGCAGTTGTGTTAGCAGAGACACGTAGAAACGCGATGGACTTTACGGATCCGAACACATACTCTTACACGGCCTCCATTAAAGTAGAGTACCACGCAAAATTGACGTCCATTTCGAAGTTTACTTGCAAATCAACCCTCCAGTCAAGCAGAGTTATTGGACTGGAGACGCATGTACAGGTTGCGAATGACGGAAATACGACCATTCTTCATTTGAATGATTTTGGGGCTAATAAAGGTACAGAACATGACTTAATGGGCCGAAATTACTTTATTTTATTACACTGTCTAAACGCTTCTGCAATAATTAAAAACAGAAACGAACGCTGATGAGGCGTTGCCACACGGAAATGAAGCCAAGAGCTGTACAAATGCGCTACGCTATACACAGTCTCGCCCAAACCATTTTTGTGTGAGCTGTCCCAAACTGCATTACGATCCGCAGTTTCAATCTTGTCGAACTCCAATTGAGTGCAACAGCGTTTTTGCCCGGAACAGTCAGGTATTTTGCTTAATATGGTAGTTAAGGCAATGCTATTCAAGGTGCAAGGTGCAAGTAAAAACATATTTTCCGACTTTGGCATTGGAGTCAAGCACCTGTTTGGAAATTGGGGGTAAATGCAATCCCTGGGAAAACGAACCTCTCGAGGACTACAATCCAAAATATGGACAATGCAAAGCAGTAAGCGATAGTCATACAGTTGCTGGACTAATGTTTTTTGGAATAGCTAAAACCATTCCGGAACTGGATGGCAAAAAGCAAGTTGGAGATGAAGAGATTGAACGCGTACCGGTGGAAATACCTGTTTGTTAGTAGTAGCTCAGCCAATTTTATTTCTATTTTGAAGCCTTAACAAAATTGTTCGAAAAAGGTAAATTGTTAATTGATTTGGAAAATTTAACATGACAGATTCCAACTGGCAGGACGTCGATCCTTTGAAGATGGTCTACCTTCATCCGTTAAAATCGCACGTGCTTGCTAACGAGACGGTAATGGTGACGTGTGAATACTCCAGATTCTACTTTTCACTTGGCTCCTGGTTTGGCATTAGGCGCTTAAATGGCGAGTTTCAATATTTTCCAGGTACTGGCGCATCAGCATAAGAATTGAAGATAGCTCCACTTGCGCAAATTTTTCGTTCCCATTTGATTGCACCTGGGTGTATATGACATTTGGCATAATTTTGCTTTCATTTTGCAGCTGCTGTTAGCAGACCTTGTGACACTGACACAGAACGTGCGGAGGCCGCTCTTCTTGGGACCGCTCCTTGCAATCCCAGCAGGGAAGCTGCACTACGTGCAACTTTCAATGCGACACTGACAACGAAATTTGTGGATATTGGTAGCTACCAAATCTTCTGCTTGGGCCCAGTCTGGAACACGACGGAATGGGTTAAGTCCAGTCGCTTCATTTTTGTAGATAAATGTAAGTCTTTTGTTTTATATTTCATGGAGGTAACAACATAACCACACACAATTATTGTTCGGTAGGGGAACCTCCGGAAGTGCTTTCTGTCTCCCCGGATGAAAACAAAAAACTTGTAATCGGTCAGAAAAACCGCCATTTAGAGTGCAGCTTTAAGGGACAACCTAAACCAAATATTCGGTGGACTAAGCCACCCGGAGTAGGCTTGAAATTTGAAATTATTATAGTTACTACACTCATCCCCGTGATAAATGGCATCTTACAAACCGTGTCTTTCACTTACAGATTAACACTTGGAACTACACAAGTTGGAAGAACCACGTAAATATATTATACTTTGCGGATGAAATTAGTTTTTCGAACTATGGATCGTACAGATGTTATGCTGAGTCACTAAATCAAACCGATTTCAGAGAGTACACCTTCAAACCAGGTAAGAATACATTTCTTCACGAGAGCTAGTAACTGAAGTTGTAAGAACAAAAATATTCCATTTTATTTTTCCAGAGAATCGCACTGTAACAGTGTCAGCCTTCTCAGGAGCTACCATCACTGGAATAGTTGTAGTTTGTATGTTGCTTATTCTCGGAGTGACTGGCGTGATTGCAAGAATGCGCCAGACTATTGCAGAGCAGCAAAACGCACTTCGTCTGTTGACCGACACTGAAGTGAAAGAGTTCATGGAAGGGAGCCCCGATGTAGCCGACATGGACGGAAATGAGTACATCTCCAACATTGCGGCAATCGACGCCCTTCCTTACGACAAGAAATATGAAATTCCGCTTAATAGCCTCGTTATCGGTGAGTAAAAATTCCGAATACGATATTACCCAATGATCATTTTTTAAAAATATGTCTGGTTTGTTTTTGCAATGTACCAACTGCCCTCAGACTATTCGTCGAATCTTGGTTCGGGGGAGTACGGACTGATTCTGAAAGGGAAGCTTCTCCCCCAGAAAATGACCAACTACGCCAACGTGGCGGTTCAATTTAGGGTGTATGAGAATGCAGCTATGTTGATGGCAGAAGGTGAGGGGAGCGAGCTCCCCACTCAGGAACTAGAAATAGCAGTGAAAGTGTGCAAAAGAAATCTCGGCATTGAGCCCTTCAAGGCACTTCTCTCTGAAGTGAAAGTGATGGCATATTTGGGGCAAAGCAAGAACATCTTCAGTTTGATTGGAGCCTCCACCGAGAATATTCGAAATCGTAAAATTCATCCGACTTGGGACTTGGTCCTCATAATCTATCATTTTAGTCGAGGAGAACGTAATTATTTTTTATTTTGGAATTTTGCAGGGGAGATTTACATTGCAGAGGAGCTCTGCCATAACGGAAGTCTCGACATTTTTGTGAAGAAGCACAAAAAGAAATATTTCAACAAGGTGAGGCGTGGGCGTTATTTAGATGACCTAGAGCCTCGAACTCCGACTTCAATTGGCGAGCTGTCAGAGTCAGACTTGCAAAGTCCATTTTCTACCACAGAGCTGATTCGCTGGACACGGGACGTTGCCTCGGGCGTGGAATATATCCACAGCAAAAGAGTTACCTACCTACTAGTATACAAGTAATTACTCCCGTCGTTAGTCTGTTTTTGTTGGCTACATTCAAATTTAATTTTGCAGGTAATCCACGGCGATCTAGCTCTTAGCAATCGTCCTTCTCACGAAAGACCTCGTTGCTAAGATTGGCGACTTCGGATTGTCCCGGCGACTTGGGGAAGTGTCTATCTACGCAAAGACAACTGAGGTACGTTAACAAAATATTTTTGTGCTTGTGGTAGTGATAACTATGTGGACTTGACTTTCACTTTGCAGTGCCCCTTGCCTTGGAGGAGCATGGCCATCGAGTCTTTGCTGCATCTACAGTTTTCGGTCAAGTCAGACATATGGTCTTTTGGAGTGACTCTTTGGGAGCTGTTTACTCTTGGAGGTCTTCCCTACCAGGGACTCAGCTACAACAGCGACTTCATCAAGGAAATTGAGAATGGCACTCTCCGACTTCCTGCACCACACTTGGCGCCATCAACCATGTAAGAAGTTGCTATACCAATACCGCCTACTCCAATTTAGTTACCTTTTGCTTGCCGATACAAAGATAATGACGCTGACATCCAATTTCCAGATGTGACTATTTGCTGATGTGCTGGGAAAGCGTGCCTGAAGATAGACCCTCGACAATTGAAATCAGGGCCATTTGCGATGCGCTTATTCCCCAAGGCACCTCCTAGATATTATATTATGGCATTGAAAATGAGAGGATTTTTTAAAAGATGGTTTGACGTTGACTGGCTTGAAAACTTGAATTGAAATTTTGTATTGATGAAAGTAATAAAGTGATAGAGGATTCAGATTAGATGGGTAACTCCAATTAGATAACACAGATTACTTTGTCATACTAATAATTTTATTTTAAATGTAACCTAACTATAGCTGAACTCCACCTCATCATAGCTAAATTTAATATAAGTGTAAAAATACTTGTTCAATTTCGAAGCTCATTTTAAGATACTGCTCTTAAATATTGTCTCTTACTATTGCATTGTACTTACACTAAAAATATAACTGCAGTTTGTGTGAATTAAAATAAATTGTAAATAATAATAATATTTAGACAAAACAAACTTCAGCAATTTACATATATACTTAAAAAAATTTACTCAACTATGGTTAGTTTTGCAATTTCAGAACTTGTAATTTACTTGTCAGAGTTTCCAGGATCTTGCGAACTCTCATGAAACGGCCGTCCATAATTCTTCACAACGAGGGCAGCGGCTGCATTCTCTCCATGGTGATTTTTCACGTGTATTCGAAGATTGTGCCGATGGCTGTAAATAACAAAAAATAAAATAATTTTTATATTTTAAACTAAACCAAAGGAATTAAAATTAATTAATAATTTTTAGAAATAGTTGATATGCCACTCACCTATAAAAATCGCTTTCCACAGCCTTCTTCGGTACAAACGTGTTTCCATTTTTCAGGGTTCTCATGCACAAACATGTGCTGGGTTAGTTTTGTCTTATCTACAAAAGACTTTCCACAGTGCTCACAAATGTGAGGACTGTGAGTTTGCTTTGTCCCAGTGTGAAGCTTTCTATGCCTGTCTAAGTCTATTTTCTTTTCGAACTTTCTCCGGCATATATTGCAAGGCAGCCAATTGTCTCTATTCTCATGAACTGCCTGGTGGCACTGGAGATTAACCTCCCTCATAAATCTTTCTTTGCAAACTGTGCACTCGTACTTAAAATCTTCCGGAACATTTGACGTTAAATATTTGTGAACTCTTTTAACATGTCTTCTCAACTGATATATTTTTCTAAACTTCTTGTCGCAGTGAGCACACTCAAACGAGTCCTTAATTTTATGAGTCAACTGCAGGTGACGGTAGAATGGGTCCCAGTCTTGAAAAGTGACTTTGCACAGTTTACATTTAAACTTGTCTCCATGGCTAGCGCCGTCTTTATGCTGAGTTCGAATGTGTTTCATTAGCATATGCTTTTGACAATTGGGAAAGGCTTGACTGCATATTGGACATTTAATTCCTTCTTCATAGTCAAAGCCCAAATGCTTCCCCACAAAGTGAGTGAGGTAACGAGTAACGGTTGGAGAGGAATATTTGCAGCGGAAGCAACTAAACTCAAAGTCAGGGCTTTCCTTGGTCAAGTACTGTATATTAGCTGCTCGCCCACTAGTACTAGGTTCGAAAATGTGACATTTTGCTTCATGCATCGCTAACTCGTGCGCCTTAGTAAATGTTTCTGTACACGTAGCCGCAGAGCAAGTCCAGTTTCCATGTGTTCTCAGATGAATGGTGACGAGCGTTTTCTTGAGGAAGACTTCATGACAGCCTTCTTTTGTGCAGAAATAGCGCCCTCTTTGCCTAGTAGCGTACGGGTAACGAATCAACGGCTCGTACACCGCGGCTTCCTGTAGCGGTTGTTTAGCTTTTAATTTTTCCGCTAATTTACAAGATTTTTGCATATGCCGCTGTACCTCATATCGACTGTTATAATAGTTCCCACAGGCTGGACAATGCACGAAGTGAGTAAATTTATGGACAACGACTCGATGTTTCTCCAGGGCTAACCTACTACCAAAGTCCTTCTTGCACACCTCGCAGTACGCTTCCATTTCTGGCCTGAGATACTTGAAATTTCGAACACGCGGTCCAATCCTATCCAGTAGTCCGCGAATATACATTGGTTTGTGGGAATTCCTAAGTAAACAAAACAAAATAATAATAGGTATGTACATAATAATCTCTATTAATTGCTGTTGATAGTCGTAACATAAGCTGCTCTAACCGACGACATTTACCTACCTGTTCCGTTTCCGGCTACTTTGTCCATAATTTTTAGACGTAGAAACTCTATTATTTGGCATAGTACCAGGAAGGGGTCGGGCAGACTACGTCTGGGGATTTGAACTATAGCTATTGGGGGTCAAATTTCCTTTGGAGTTCCGACAATAGGTATGTACATAATAATCTCTATTAATTGCTGTTGATAGTCGTAACATAAGCTGCTCTAACCGACGACATTTACCTACCTGTTCCGTTTCCGGCTACTTTGTCCATAACTGTAAGGTTTCTCTAGTAGGTGATATTGCAAAGGTTTCGCTTTAGCCTCACCGTCACCGTCATCTCTTGACTCATCTACGTTGGAACCGTCATCATCAAAATAATCACTCCCAGAAGAAGGGTCATCTTGACAGCCAGCAGAGCAACTGTCAGTGTCTGACAAGGTATTCGGCTCACATTCCCCAGTACCCACATCCCTATTGGAATGTACCCTGTTGTGGGTCTCCTCTACATGGCGATCAAGTCCTGCGCTGGTGAAAAATGCAATGGGACACTGGACACAGTGGTGCTTTGTCCGATTTGGTCTTGGTCGAACTAAAAGCTCCTCTCGAGTGCGCAACGCTGGCCTGTTTGATTTCGCTCGGGGCTGTGGGAGAGGTTCCGCCTTGGCCTCGCCCTCATCGTCATCCCTTAGCTCATCTACGGTGGGAATGCCGTCGTCAAAATAATCACTTTCCGATGATGAACTATTACTATCTTGAGAGCTTAGGGAGCAGTCCTCAGAGTCAGAAATAGTATTTTGCTCGTTGCTTTCGCTACCCGAGTCATTATCTCCGCAGGGATCATTCCTGCTATGGACTTCCTCAACATGGCGCACCAGTCCTGTGCTGGTGGAAAATGTTTTGGGGCACTGGGAACAGGAGTGCTGCGTCCGTTTTCGTCGAATGGGACGATCCTCCAGCTCCAGATTGCGCATCTGTGACTCCATTGCTGCTTTCGCTGCAGCTATCACTTTTTGCTTTTGGCCGGAATCGTTCCTCAACTTATCTGAATTAGAAATGCCTTTATTGGCACTCTCAGTCGAAGAAGTGTCATCGTGGCAGCTTTGGAAGTGGTTGGCAGTATCTGACAAGGCATTTGGATAATCTTCCTTGCCCTCGCTAGCCGTATTAGTGTCTCCGCCGGAACCAGTTTTGTTGTGGGCTTCCTCTAAATGACGTTCAAGTTCTGTGCTGGTGAAAACTGTTACGGGGCACTTGGAGCAGGAGTACTTTGTCTGCTTTAGCGTGACGGACAGAAATTTCCGAATAGAAACCTGTCGACTTTTTGATTTCGTTTCGTCTGTTTTTTCTTGTTGGCTGGAATCACTACATACTAGACCAGTCGCCAGATTTTCCCCTTGCTTGTTGTTATCAGTTTGGGGTAACTGATACGATATCTCTAGCGAGGAGTCTAACTTCCCATCATTTAAATTAAGTGATATTACATTTGGCTCGGCAGGTTTGTTCCCTACAGTGTCAACTATTGTCCCGTTACTGTGAATGTGGCTCTCGCCACAGTTTCCAAGAACCACTTGCAATGTTGGAAGTTGCTCCGGAGTGATTGCAAACATCTCAGCTTCGTCCTCACTTACTTCTATAAAATCAGTCATGACAATAATCGGCCTGTCAGGCTTCTCCACCTCACCATCATTACTATTGTCATCAATACAACGAAATTTCGATGTTGTCACTGTGTCTAAATTTTTTGAGCTTTTTCGTTTCCGTTTACTTGCATTCTGATCCACGCGATGCAATTTAAGCTGTGGAAAACTGTTTAGAATTCTAGCTGAACCTGAAATAATTAAATAAATAGTATTTATTATTAACCTTGTACCTTGAAAAATTCTATAATTTTTACCTATTCGACTTTTAATTATTACGCCAAAACTTTAGTCTTACACTTAGCAATAAACGCATTTCGAAAATTCTTCTGCTCTTTGCCCTCTCCTGTCCTCTTTTTGCTTAGCTGAGCAGCTGCCCCTGCTATTTTATTTAACTCATCCAACTTTCCATTAAGTTTTAACTCCGCCGCTTTAATTTGAAGATTTAGTGGGTAAATATCACTCCCAATTTTGTAGCATCTCATACACATCTTTATCTTTAATGGTACCGTTCCATTTCTTTCGGTTGTCGCAATACACTTTTCTCTTTTTATATCCAAAATATTCGAAATTGTTCTGTATATCCTGTCACAATCATGGCCTACTTCCGCACTTCTCTCATCACTCTCAAAAATTTTGTTGCAGCAAAATACACAATATAGCTTTCTCCTCCTGCCTTGATCCTTCACACTTTCTTTAATTTTTTCCATGGCGTTAGCGTTAAACCTAAAGAAAATTAAAATTAGAAAAATAATATCATTCTTTATCCTAGCTTACTCAGTCGTAACTCGCAAAATACGCATCTATTAACAAATTTTTTCATTACGAATTAAAGAAGTAAAATCGCTAAAAGTATTAACGGCTGAGATAAATGACCAGTCCAATAATAATACTAAAATTGTTTCCCTCCGTAATAGTCACGAACACAACAACAATCAGCAACGAAATTTTACCACGAGGCCACCTGATCCGATATAAAAAAAATGTGTATCCTTCATATATGTACTTTGGCTATTTTACACGTTGATGGGATAATGCAAGAAAAATTAGAGACATTCAGCAGGTGGCATGGCAGGATGTAGGAAGAGTGAAGAGAGCATGCATGCAGTCGGATTGGGGTTTTTGGGGTATACAAAAGCGTTGTCTCTGCTCTCAGTAGTCTGTTTTATCATTTTCTTTTTTTCTTCTTGCTTTTCACTTTTAGACCAGCGCAGCCGAGCTAAATAAAATGCTCGGCTCGTTCCAGTCTGAAGAGTGGATCGGCGGATGTGGATGTAGCAGCGCAGGTGTTTCCTTTCTTTAAGAATACAGCATACTCTCTCATGTTCCCTTTGCTTTGCTCGAGCCTCGATCTCTGCTTTAAGTTTTTAGCATTGACCAAGAAAAAACAATTTTTAGCCCAAGAAGGTTTCTAGTATTTTTGGAAGGAAAACTGTACTCGACTCTGAAAACGTGCACCTGCTGCTGAGTTTTGTTTTTTTATTGGTGAAGTAGTGCGAGGTTGAATAAAAAGCTGTTTGCTTTTTTGAAATTATTTTGTTTCAAATTTAAGTACCATTTGCAAATATTTTTTTGAACATATTAAAACAATTAGATAATCATAATCATGGATGGTGAAGTACCTTCTACTAGTCGAGTTGGTGGTGATGGAAATGGACGAGCGAAGAATTTACGGCCATTGGCTTCCGATGGAGTAGGACAATTATCGGGGACTATGACGGTCGCTAATCAAAATGGACCATTTATGCTCCCTCCTGTAAGTGAAAAATATTAATTTAGGGCGGTTGATTATTTTAAAATTTAGCCCAATCAACGACGTCTTTCTAATTATTTTTTGGTTTTTTGTGGTGTTAGGTTATCGCCAATATATGCAAATATTTGGATACACGGATGGTAACATCTTGTAGACTTCTTAGCAAGGATTGGAATAGAGCTTGTTGCCTGGCACTGAGTCGTCGAAAGATTATCAAGATTGGATCTACTATTGACTTGGATAAATACTGCCGAGTATTTTCGACTTCGTTACAAGGAGTGTCTCTAAAAGCGATATCGATTAAGTTTTGTGCTGATTTTTTTTCGGGATTAGCTCGACGAATAGGCAATAGACAGCCAGGTATTGTAACTCTCACTGAATCCCTCTACGAACTTTCGCGGCTTGCCGGACCTCAAATAAGGAACCTAAAGATACGGCTGCAAGTTGATCTGAGGATTGCTGTAGTAGTAACTTATTATGAAATTTACTCTATTATCACCCAAATTATATTCAAACATTTTCCGAAGGCAAAGGATATGGATATATTAGTTTTTGGAGATTCTGCAGTGGCCGACAGACTTAAAAGATTTGTGGACACAACAGGGACAAATTTGCCCATAACCTTAAAAGTTTTTTGATACGAACTGGGAAACACTTTGTTCCCTGTAGAGGACGACACTCTGAGTTCAACTTACTTACAGAATTTAACAAGCGTGTTTTGCAATTCTCCACAAATTTACGATCTTTGAAGTATATGATTATAACCAGTAGTGGCACCGAAATCTCAGACCAACTTGCTTTAATTCCTTCCAATCTGGAATTACTTGAATTTATTGGGGATCCAGTGTCAACTTTGCAAATGGAGGCTTTAGCAGGACACACCTTTCCGAATTTGAAGTCGTTAAAAGCCCAAATTAACTGGAGTGAAGATAATGACCGTATCTTCCAACAATTTTTGGCTACCCACGGTCAAAGCATAACGGAACTGAAAGTAAATATCCAGTCTCCTCCTGGCTTACATTTGGGAGCTGAAAATAATAATCCAGCGTTTACTCCTAAATTTCCACCCCTGGGAGTCTCGATGCCGAAACTGGAAACGCTCCACTTATCAAAATTTTGTGGAACCATTCTCTGGGAAAATATTCCTAATTTAACCGAGCTTTATTTTAGCGGTTCGGCTATCCACCCAGGAATTGTCCACTCATCCTTAATTCCAGCAAACTGGACTTTAAAGAATTTTGGCTATAGTAACTTCACATATCAGCAATTAAATGGTATTTATTTGACGTTGGCTTCTCCGGAAATCCCAGTGTGGTTCTCCCGTCTCTCCAAGCTAAACATTTCCTCAAATTCCGCTGTCATGAGAAAGATCTTGCCGGAAATATTTCGGAGATGCAGTCAGTTGAAAGTGCTGAACGTGTACACGACAAACTGTACCAAGTTCAATCTTAACAGTTGCATCACATGAGTTTCCCTTACAGCTAGACAAAAGTTGAAGTCTCTATGTCCACAGCTGGACTATTTTGGTGAAGGCTCTGAGCATTTATCACTGGAAGATAAGCTCCTGAGTATTATTGAAGTCTCTAGGAAAATGCAGCGTACCATTCCAAATATAGGAAATTTGCGGGGTAACTATATCAAAGAGTTCTTTGATTTTAACGTAACCGGCGAACTGCCCTTCGGTGTCGGAGTGCCCTTTTTCCAAACTGCCCTGTGACCGTACTGCCCTTTTTACGAATTGCCCTTTTACCAAACTGCACTTTTTCCAGATTGCCCTATGTGCAG
>JAHZND010002936.1:0-15313 GCA_027744115.1 Acrocyrtus sp. NNG-2020 | reverse complement strand
TTATCAAAGGAAAATCAACTCTCCAGCCTTTTGCCATTCGTCTTCTTCATGAGGTCTACGGAGTTACACAGAGGGCTTTCCCTTTACATGAACTCTGTGAGCTACTGTCTTTACGGGATCATGGATCATGTAGGCAAAGAAGTGCTACCAAATAAATTGAGTATTCAGTTTGATGCCGTGATCATTGCTTCAATCATTATTTTTCAGCACTAAAAATCCTATAAAAATTTACACCGTACCAATAAACTTTTTCAGTGAAAAAAAATTAAAAGAAGCACATTACGCAATAAATTAATCAAATGAATGAGCAGCATTTATAACAGCATTTTCTGATGAAATCATTAACCGCGAGCAAAACTGACTTACTTTAGGTGAAAACAAATGAAATGTAGTGTCATGTAAAAAGACTCCTTCCTTTTCCATGTCCTCCTCGAATGATGCCAGGAAAGAGCAGGATGGATGTTCCTGTCGCAGGAGCACATTGGATGTACGCTGTAAAAAACTGGGGAAAACGTGTTCATGTGATGGAAGAAATAATAATAATGGAGCCATTGTGATGCGATACCCACATGCAACATTAGAAACTATTTTTTTGAATGGTGCACACAAAATAAGCATAGTAGCTGCTGAAGGCACATGAAAGGGCTTCCTATTTCCTACGTATTGCATGCATTTCTGGATGATATTTAGAAAGAGATGATGATTGCTGTTCTATCCCGGTATGGGTAATACGTATAAATGCGGATTGCGGATGTGTATTTAAGGTTACGTCACACTCTGAGGGAGAGAAAAAAAAGGAGTGGGACGGCTTTTCTCTTCTTCTTCTTCTCTCCCTTGCACACTTTTTTTTCTTCGATGGGATGATGGATGGTGTGAATGAATATTTAAAAGACCACACTTTTGCATGTTCCATACTCCAGAGAATTGTAAAAAAAAATAGTGCCAGAGGATTTTACCAGTGTATCCATATCCATGCCACCGCTATTGAATAATTACCTATTTATGGCGATGCCGATGCAAAAGTGCAGCAAAAATATAGAAAAAAACATGAATTTTCACGCTTTTACATTTTCCCTATCCCTTTTCTCCTTCCCCTAAACTTTTCCCAGTATATGTATTTTATTTTCTTTTTCTGGGCGCAATTAATTTTGAACTTTCTTTCGGTAATATGTGTGCTCCCTCCTTCTTCTTCTGTCCAGGCTTCGAGTTTGTCAATATATTCTGGAGAAAACACACGCAGACACCCACATTTATTCAATATTAACGGGTTGAGGAAGAGCAATTTTCCATTTTGAAATTTGTTTTCGACACAAGAATTTTCCGTTCAATTTCGCTCACATTTCACGTCCCCGTAGTTTCTCCCTTTCAAGTTTTTGTTCCATTGGAAAAAATAAAGCGGAATAGTGGAGTGGCAGCGGCAAGCAGCAGCAGAGCACACACACACGTAGATTGCAGCTCTTTTCTTTCTTGCACTGTTTTCCCAAGTTATAATGTGAGAGTGCTAAAGGAACCATTTAGAGTTATTCAAATATCGTTGCCGAGTTTAACTCATTCCCTGTCACTCAAATAGCACTGATGTGATGCATTTCAACTATTGTTGTTCCGTCATTTCACCCACTTCGCTCCTCTTTTTTTATATAATGTATTTTCGTTCACTTCCCAGTTTCCCACTCCCTCTTATCCTATTTTCCCCACACATGGATATATTTCAGAGTTTAGCGACTTATATCCGCTCATAATATCCACCAATAGAAAATATATTGCCTCCTGTTCGCTTTTCTTCTTTTTGCTTCCATTTCCAGCTAGGGAAAATCTAGATGCATATCTTTTCCCACATCTACATCCTGTTCTACCGAGAAAATATTTTTTTTTCTATAAGGCGTTCTATCCCTCTTTGTGTACTTTTCCCCTTTATAAGTGCTGCGATGGAGGTAGTGAGCGAAAACAAATACAGGAAACCAAACTTCAGTTTAAACAGACCATGGAACAAACCAAGTCAGTCAACCAGAGAACCAAAACAACAAAACCAAACGTAACCAGGCTGACAGTCAGTCAGTCAGCTCACTACAACTTAAAAACTTGCATGTATTTTCTGCAAACGTGTAGCTCCTACTATGCTTTCCCTCTTTTTTTAGCCTTGTGCTAAGCACAAACCTCCTCTTTCTGTAGCTGAAGTCCTTTTTTCAGTTCTATTTTCATTAAAAACCTATTTCATTTCTTACGGTAAGAAGAGCGAAACATAAAACGACTTTCTTTCCTTTCAAAAGGACCCTGTGTTAGCAATAGTCGCCTTCTCTCTTCTCTTCCCCAAAAAAAAGAAATTTGTTTATGGAGTTTGTACTGTTTTGCATGTGCCTTCATCCGGGATATATGTACCTTTCTGCGTCCATTTCCATTCTTTTCTTCTCCTTTGAGCTTCACTTGCTTCCTCCTTTAAATTTGAATGAAAGGGTTGACTCACGCCTTGTCGGATCGAATCTGTCGACATTTTCTTGAATATAAAAAGGGAATGAGAAATGAACGAAAATCCTTCCCCACAGGGTTAAAAATCCTGTACAACGGAGTCTAGACGAAAATAGACCGAATATCAAATTACACAACCACACTTTTACCAAAATTATTAGAAAAAATAAACAAAACATTTTGTCCTTCCAGTATAAATCTCCTGCAAATGGGAACATAATCGGAAAGCATCTCAGAATTATTTATTCCAGCATCAATTTCACATATGAAAAAGCAGCAGATTTTTTTACTTTTACAAGCTGGAATGGGGAAAAGTCTGCTTAATCATTGGAATCATCCACTGAAGGTAAAAGTGGTAAAGGAGAAGGAAGATGAAAAATGATTTTTGAATGCGTCTAGTAGAAAAAAAAAGTATTTGCTAATTAAGTGAAAATTTTTTCCTACCCTTGCTTGTAGAAGACGCAATAAGTACTTGTTACAAGACGTAGCTATATTTTAATGGATGTTTTTCTTTTTTTTGACTTGGGACTAGTTTTTCCTGCGTGTGTTGAGTTGGTTTGCTAGTTGGGGGAAAGCACTTATCGTCACAGTGGTGAAGTAAGTATTCCATTACGTGTATTTACACAGTTGCATAGTAGCTGCCATTTTGGGAATATGCTATTGGGAGTATTAACGTGGCGGTTTTTAGGGTGAAAAAGCGAGGAGGGAGTAAGATTGAAGAAGTGGGAGATATTTTGACGGATGGTTGTAATGACCCACTGCAACCACTGTGAATTTATATGTTCCAGTGAAACTGCACATGAGTACGTTCAGATTGAACTTTAGATGGAATATATTTAGTGAGAAGAGCGAGAAGAGGAGGAGATATAGGAGCCGTAAATTTCCCGAAACAAGGGTTTTTATACCTTGCACGCTGCACATACAGAGCCACTGGCTGAATGTGGCTCGAGTTGTATCGCTTGTTTGTGCACACATGGAGGGAGAAAGAAAGAAAATATATTATGTAAGTAAGGAAGCCGGAGCTGGTCGCAATTAATCTTTTTGGAAAGCCACACACGGAGCCACAGGTCAAATCTCTCAGCGCACAAACTTAATCATCATCATGGTACAAGAGGCTCATTTAAAGCTGTTGCAGCGCATATCAATCATTCATTTTCTGGTGCAAACTTGCTTATAAAAAACGTTTTTTGCTGGGTGGCGTGGGTCCGTCTCTCTGTGTTTTTGGAGAGGAGAGGAGGTGTGCTCCACTCCGATTAAATATTTCTCGCTCTGATGAATCTAAATTGAGGAAAATGCTAAATAAATGCGTAGTCCAAAAAAACCGGAACTTTTAGAACAAAAAGCGTAATCGTAATTCTTGCTTCGTTTTGGATTTTGTGGAAAATGACAAGCAGTCTTTGACGAGGTTGCTTTTGCAAAAATTATTTCTGCTTCTGCTTTTTATTCAAATCATTGAAAATTTGGTTGCTTCCCTCATTGCATTATAGGCAACAGAAAAATATAAAATCTATCTGCAAAATGTTCCATTCGATAATTTATAGGGATTTCCCTAACTTTGATATCACTATAATGTATCCGAATTCCCGCTGCTCTTCCCAAACAAAAATGTTAGCTGCACAGAACATCATTTTGCATGATTGTCCAACATGATTAGCTCCTAATTTGACATCATTTCCACGTTCAACTTCTATGACGTGTTAATTTGTGCGGGGTTCAGATGTCTGCAGCGCAGTTGCCTGTTGGCATATGATCTATGAAAATGCCACCAATTTTACCGCACACTTTGCACATCTTTTCTCCAGATAAAATGCCTCAACTTAGCAGCCTATGGAAGCCTAAAAAACCACGTACGCGGTACAAATTCGCCAGCAAAGGGTAAGGAATATAGTTAAAAGCAAAAAATGGATATTGCGTGGGAATGAGAAAGCATCATCATATATGTCCTCAGATATAGTTTTCAGAAGTTCAGGTATCTCACTATAACTGCTTTCCTTCCGGCTCCGTCGTCATAAAGTAGAATGAGGCATACATCATCATCATCCGTACTGTCGTTATGTGGTAAATCGAAGCTGAATTATGATCCTCTTCTATCAAATAATGTTAGTGATGGGACGTTTATAGCAAATTACGTAAATGTGCGTTTACCAACAAATAAACAATCTTTTTTTGATTTGTCAGCTGCTATTTTTGGCAGCGGGTTTTGCCGTACATTTTTTATTAAAAGCACTCATGATGATATTCCAATATTCTCGAATGGGTGTTCATCGCCAGAGCTCCATATTACTTTTTTAATTTCAGAAGTGCAGAGACTATAGCAGTAGCAGTAAAGGCAGGAATTGAAAGGAGCTTTTTATTTTTCGAGTGTATTGCGTGCTGAAAAAAAGCAAAATTGAGAGAAACGTGGTAAAACCAAAGATTTTTGGAATGAAATTAGCAGATGCAAAAATTATTTCGCGTGAATTTCTGATGCTTCCTTTTGAAAGCTTCTTTACTCTCCGCAGCTTCCTCGTAGCATGTACTTTCAGTAATTATTTCTGAACAAAATTTATAATCTAAATATCTTCCCGTGTGTGTACAGCATTTAGCGATATTTTAAAAGACATTTGTCATTTTTACGTGTGCTTGTTTTTGTTTTGCTCTCGTGGCGGAGCCGAAATACCAAGCAGATGTAGTACAAATCGGAAGCGAAAGATTTATTTGGGAACATGCTTAAAAGACTATCTATACCTAACCTACAGGAGTACACATGTACCCGAGATATTTTGTCTCCGAGACAAGACCGGGAATTCACATCACTTCGTCATACGTCCTCAGTCCTGATTTATGGATGTACTCCCTAAATCTTGATATTTAAAATCAAATACTTTGATTTATGAACTTAATATGGTTGGTGCTCATTGCGTAAATTTCTTTTTACCAAAACAATCCGTGCAAATAAAAATTTATGTATAGTATGCCCATATCTACTGCAGCACTCCAAAATTATCAGCGAGGGAAAAAAATCCGTTTGAAAACAGAACCGTTTTTTAGAACACAATTACTCACCTTTATTATTGAATCACACTCTATCAAATTAATTCAAATGTTGTTTTTGTGACGAATCATACTAGCTACAAATACCTTAAATTTCTTACACTTATTACATCATAGTCACTATAGAATATATAGAAACTTCGTACAATTCTTACGAGTCAGTATGGGTTTTTAGCTGCCTAAAAACGATAAATGAATAAAACTTTACAATCCACAACAAAATATACTGCATAATAAAATAATATACACGTACGTGAGTGGTACATGATCGCCAATATACAAAATTTCACCTCCAAAAATCGCTATCTAAACTTTACCGTATCCTACCATTCTTTTTTAAAAAGTAACAGTGAACAAAACGACATTTAAAAATATTTACAAGTTTATTCTGTTATTATTTGGGAGAGTTCTGTATATGATTTATTACATGATAATCATTATAATAGTACTGCTATCCTTAATATATTTTATTTACAGGTGTACAGTTTACCATAATTTTTATATTTTACTGTACTGTATGATGAAATGCTATCTACAAAGTACGCTCTAATTTTTTGTAGTAAGAAATACCTTCTTTAGAATTTTTCCCCGGAAGTATTTTAATATTTCCATTTAAAAATCAAGTTAGTGTTCACCCTTGATCCAGCATAAATATTTTTTCGTAATAATTTTGTGACTTCCATTCAAAGCCAATAACAAACTCTCAGATTTTTAGAAGTTAATTGCATTTGCTAAAATCCAATTCACAGCGGAAAATACTTTTATTGTAATCGTGTAGAGTAAATGGGAATCTTTTTAGGTAGACATTTACGCTATGTGCATTATCAACGCCAGTTAAATATTTTTAAAATGTTGGGTATAGTGACGTAATTGAAGGTTGGAAAGTTGTTTTCTCTATATTGCTGGTTGTAATAATTACAAATCTTAGATCGATATATTTACATTTTTATCAGCTTATTTATCCTATGATTGAAAATTTCATACAGAAAATGATACAGAGCTTCAGTAATAATTTAAATAATTAGCTTTTAATAATACTGTTTTCGTGTTTTCTCGTATACCGTGCCTTCGTATAGCTATGCTGCAGTCACAATCAAAAAAAATTAACGTCACCGGCTCTAGATTCACCTTTTTTTTAGTTCTAGACTAAAAACGGGGCATTATTATAGTAGGTAAAGAAGCTTATCATTAATAAACTGTGTGGTAACTCAGATTTTTTTTACTATTTTAATTAGCAGCAGTGTGTGCTGTAAGTATTAGATAGAGTTAAAGTAAGTCTACAAAGTGAAGCGACGAGGAGGCAACGAATTCCGTTTAGATGGGATTATCAGCTAGTAATCAAAATGGCAGTAAACAATCCTCAATGAGTGTGGCCGTGATGGGAAATCTTGAAGTGAATTCGAAATAATTTTTTAGTATTTTTTATTCAGGATGCAAGCTTACATTTTGCAATAAAGACGCGAATATTGCCAGTATAAATGGCAAAGTAATAAATGGGAATAGCGTCAACCTTTTTTTGGAAGTCAACCAAAATGACGAATTGCAAAGGAATCAAGGGGCATTGTGAACATTACACATGTATCATGCATCAACTTCACACCCTCAAGACGTGTTGCCACGCACGGAATACGCAAAGCAGAGAGTGGTACCGAAGAAATTTTTACGTAACGATACTGAAACGTGCACTGCCACGCAGTAAAAAAATAAGCTGTAATAGAGTGGTGCACCCTCGTCCTCCTCCTCTGCAGAGATAGCAATAGCAATAGTAAAATATCAGCGGTTTTGTATTTTTATTCGCAATTATAAATTTATAACTCATTTTTACATCCAAACTCTGCATGTGGTCATGGCCATGCTACGAGGAGAGCCGATCCCGATACAAAATAGCTGCTTAAATTTTGACTCACGTAGTTTAACTAGGAGTGACTAACATGAAATACTCGCCGCATCCGAATCCAAAGCCAAACTCGAACATATTTTTCTTTATAGGTGGTATAGTGTTCGCAGAGGAGAACCATTATAAATCAATTTTAAACTTGGCTTCTCAACTTCTCACTGATAATCCTTTGCTTATTAAGGTACTTGATTCAACGGCATCAAATGGGGTGAAGTTTTACTCGAGAGGATTGTAAAGCCATTTTAATTCTCTTTTTGCCATTTTATAGCCAATTTTGTGGGGGAAATCTACAAAATAATAATTTTTTATTCTTTAAGGAAGCCGAGCCATTTAAATTCTAGCATTCTAATTTCTATCCCCACCGATGTCGAAACCCCCACCAATTTTAGAATTTAAACGATTAGTTCCGTTACCTCTCGTGTTCCTCTTGTCTACTTTCTTTTAAAGCTACTGCTTATCTATACTTCTTATCTTTACATTTTACAATTTCGTACACTGTCAGCCCTTTTCGCAAGCATGTAAAAATGCCATATATATTTGTAAGTGCTATTTATAAATTATTTTAAAAATTGGTGATGACCTAACCTAAAAATATTGCATCATTGCACGTACTTTAATATTTTGATACACTGTCGAGAAATGTCCTTAAAAAGTTTATATGCATGCGCCTTTTCTTCGAGATGTCCAGCAGTACAAGCCAAACATAAAAAATGAGATTCCTGATTTTCCGGGCAATATGAGCTTAAATCCGATGTATACTTGAAATAGGTAAAACATCAACTTTTCCTCTTTTGCTATCGTATACATTAGTTGAATACTCGTGTTTTTTGTATCACACTCAATAATTAGTGCCTAACTAACTATACAAATCTTATACTCATTCATTCCAAGCGAAAAGCAGAAAAAATCCTGCTGTTTTCATTCACCATATTCGATTTATTATTATAACTTTTTTAGTTTGCAGGTTTGATTTTTAGCTACGTTAATTAGTTAAAATTGATATTTCTTTATGTCCCTAAAAAGCTAACTCTAATTCAAGTTGATTGACTAAAATATTTTCCGCAAACTCGTATCATACGCTACCCCCAAGTGCAATGAACGCCTGTAAATCAAGCTGAGTTACAAATTTTCACTTCATGAGAACTTGATGGCAGCGTAAAAAATCGGAAGTTGCAAGCTTATATAGGAAGAATTAGTACACACAAAAATTTCTTAAAGATGACCCTAAACTTTTATATTTATTTTTTTTACTAGTGCTCGCAACTAACAATACCTTTAAATTAGCTTCTTATTTCTGTACGCTAAAAAAATCACGGTAAGATGGAATAGACTCTGTTGGAATACGTTACGTTTTTTTTAATTTTTACACGACTAAAAATTACCTAAAAATTTCTGCTTGCATGTTATGCTTTGAAATTTTACTTTTTTAGGTTTGACTTAACTCTAGAGAAAAAAAAATTAATAGTACCACACTTTTAAACAAATTCATTTTCACACAGGTTGATTTTCTAACATGACTGGGCAGGCATTCACGCTTTCGTATACATTTTTATGGAAACCGTATGAAAGTAAAGTTTAGTTAAAGTATGAGGAACTGGAATGGAAAAAAGGTGACTTGAAAACTCTCTTGTCCGTACAATTTACTCGGGGCGCTAAATTTTACTTTGATAAAAACACTACAAAATAATTAGTAAAAACTTTTCTATAAATTAAAATTTGCAGTAAAGTGTGTGTGAGCAAAATCTTTGAAAAAGTTTGCATGTGAATTGACATCGGGTAAGAATACAGTTTTTAAAATGAAAAGATGATTTTTTAACCAGTTTCAGTTTTTTAATACACTAAATAATTTACTCTTTTCTAGTTTTTGGTAGAGCTTTTGTAGATATTTGTGAATATCGTGGATTATACTGTTTACCTACTAAAATATCTATTTTTAGACATTTTATTTTGTCGAGTTGTATGCTTGACCTTAAGTACCTATTTAACATGTATCCTTACAGTTTTCATTATTCTAGAGAAGGTCAAGGTACATTCCAAATTCCTTTGTTTTGTGAAAAAACTCAAATCTGGATTGCACCCTTGAAAAACGCCCTGTTCCGAATTTAACTTCTTTTTGTATTGACAATCCTTTTAAAATTTCAATGGGTTTTAGCTTTGTTTACTTCGTTTTGAAAAATGTCCTTTTGCGTGTAAATTTTTAATTTTTTGCCAACTAGAGGTTGCACGTGACAAAAAAATAGTTGGAGACATTAATTATGCATTCAACGTGGTGCCAACATAATTTTAAATTAAACTGTAAAACGTGTAGTTTATACAAGAGCGGAGATTTTAAAACGGTAAAATCGTAAAATATTTAACAGAATGAGTATTTTCACAGGCGAATTCTGGTACACAAAAGGGACTAATGAGTAGTCCAACTTATATAAAAAGCAGCTTTTTTCCACACTAAAGGATTTATAAAACCAACTGACCATTGATGAAGGATGTACCGTGACAATAACCTCGTGCATTAAGTCAAGGTCCTTTCCCGGTGCCATAAAATAAAGTAATGAATGGGCCCTTGTTGTGACTAAAGGGTGGTGACTGAAACGGAACATAACGTGAGCACAAAACTTTGTGTTCCCGCTGAAGGTTGGCGAAATTGCAGTGTGATGAGTTGTGTAGGACAAGATTGGAGGTGTGAAGTTTTCTTAGATTGCTGATGTTTTTCGCATGAGATCCAATATATTGCAGCTGATTAAAAATCTTGTTGGATTAAAAGCTGATTTAAAAGTTGGATGGAGCCATGAAATCTTCAGGATTGTACGCGTGAGATTGAGCCTGGGCAGCCGCAGCGGCTGCCGCGGCTGCTGCGAAGTTATAGTTAACATCGGAACAGGGCAACCCCAAATTTCATCCTTTCATATCACCAAAACCTAAGTGGTGGTGGGGATGATGAGCCAAAGCCATGTGGTGGGGTCCTGCCACAAAAAGAAGAAGAAAGGACGACATTAAGAAGAATTTGCGGTTACATGATCTTCTGAATGGGCACGCATATGAAATTTTTGCTAGTACTTTCCATGTTCCCTTTCACTTCACTATAAAATTCTACTTTCTACAAGACTATTTTTAGTGCCAATTACATGGCACTTCGATTTTCCATTTAAATTTTCAACTGCTCCTACTTTTATGTATATCTGAAGGGTGGCTAAACAAAAAGGGCAACCGAAAAAATCACGGAGTACTATCATAATGGACTGTGGAAGACATGACATGGGTAAATGTATAAGCTAAGCTACACGAAAATATTTGGACAGCGTACTGCCAACAAATCACAGAAACATTTCTTGTCAAGTCACGATCTCATCATTTCTCTTATGTCATTTTCCATATTTTTGTCAGACAGGATTGGATGAATATGGAGCTAATGATGGAAATGGGAAATATTTGGGGATCTCATTGTCTGAACTGGGATTGGCGGCTGTGGTGTGCTAACTGGTATGGTATCCCCAGTAATTGTCGCTGGCTATATGAAGCTGCAGCAGGGAAACAAAAATCTTAATCGGTGTGTTGCTTCCAACTTCCAAGCCCCTTAAAATCTCTCCTTCTACGCAGATGACAATAAAAAAAGTCTTTGTCATAGAAAATCTGAATGTCATTGCAAGATCATTAAATATATCGCAGCCCTTACAAAAAAAATAAGCTAATATCAGAGAGGGCCTGTCAAAACACGAAAATATTTTGGCTTTGGGAGTGCACACACCAAAAAACCAGCTTTACAATCAGCATAAATATTTTTTAGACTTTGCGGCGCAGCACTATACACTATAATAACAATGGTAAAACTTACTTCCTGTGAGGATTTTTATTTGTTGTAATGGTATAGCAAATAGCATCAAAATGGCCGCGGTTGTTGTTGGTGGGTTGAGTAATTTTTTTTGTTGTGTAGAGAAGAAGCGTGTGGATTTGGAGCAAAACGAAATCAAAAATTGTGTTTTTGATTTTCAAAATAAAGTTGTGTTGAGGACGAACATGAAATAAACAAGAAAAGCAAAAAACAATTAATAAATATTTAATATTTACACAAAAAATTTAATTTTTATTACATGCACTACTACTTTCATAGATGGATGCACTACACGAGGCATTTAATTTAGTACATTTCCATTCATCTACCCAACTGCCCACTATCACTATTTGTTTAGCGGGCAGCGGCCAAAAAACTAGGAAAAATACATTGTGGAATAAATGGAATGCAGATTTTTAGCGTCGATAATAAAACACGCCCATACCAAATATCACTTGACTACAATACGGTAGCTTATCTGACAATCAAATCACTGTCATATCATCCTTCATTCCTTTCCAATCGAACGTCGTATCAAATTATCTGTGTAACATTATGCAGGCGAGTTGCCGGCACAAAAAATATATATCTTGCGTCGGGAATGCACCACGACCACGGATATCAGGCTAATGCATCAGTCAATATTTACGAATACGATGCTGATGTGATGAGATGTACGTATTTAGAAGGGCGAGGGAAATATATTTTTTTTAAAAGAGAAATCTCAATGTAGTAGCGTGTGCTTGGCAGTGTCTGAGCTAGTCTTCAGTCTGAACTTGAAATTTTTAGTTACCTAGAATGAGAATGGAATGCATTTTTTGAGGGAGTGATAGTTGTGGGAAAATATTTAATAAATCAGGTAAAATTGCTGGAATAGCTGAACTTGATTTTTTTTTTAAAAAAAAGAGAGAAGAACCTCTCCAAACATTTACTTTTTGTGGAGGAGTTGAAATTGGATGGAAAACGGGGGAAAATATTTTTTTTGCTGAAAATGCGCCTATTTTTATTATATTTTTTTTGTATGACCTAAACCAGCAAAATGTTTACCAGGCATGGTCTGTTGAAAAGCCGTTATGCGTTATATCCGAGAGGAGGAAGAGATATAGCCACTCCAGGAAAACACAACAAGATATCAGCGGAGTAACTAACATCAGTATTCAGATAATATGCCATATTATTATCAGGGAGCACAAGAAAAGATTCATTTTTCAACAGAAGCTTTACAAGTAACTGACAGACAATGTCGCTCCTCTCAAGTAGCATGTTGAAGGGGCCAGAAAGAGAAGGAAAAGGAATTTACTGACAACTTGAAAGGAAAAATATTGATAAAAACGACTCGTCTAGAATTTTTATATTTTTACACAACTCCTCTTCTCCTCTCCGCAGCTCTTTTTTTCGTATTTATCCAGTTCCAATAAACAACAACTGCTAAAAAAAACTCAATGGCAGAAGGTGTATTGATATTTTTGCGCTGATGGCTAATATCTATATACCAGCTCGTAATAAATATAAATGTAGCAAACTATAAGTGCAGGTTTTGGGTTTCCTCCTCGTCCTCGCTTCTATTTTTTGCGGACTGTCTGTCACTCGTCGTTAAGTTTTTTTGTTATAGTGCTGACGCTTTGCAGATAAAGTTCCTTCACGAAAATATTTTTTTCCGCTCATATAGTCATACCTCCATTTTCTTTCTTTAATTTTTATTTGTTTTCCACTAATATCAAATACTCGTCACTCCACCGAAAACCAAAAACTTTTAAAATCAAAGTGGTGAGCTAAATTTACCCGCTTTTTATAAATATTAAGCAAAAATATTCAGTCCCGAATCTGATAATAGTCTTAGGTGGCGATAATGACAAGGTTACTACCAGAGCCCCCACTAACCCTGTGAGAAAACCTCAATGTCAGAGGGCTTGCTAGCTTACCCCTCGAACTTTTTTTTAATGATATTGAATCCCGATCTACATTTCTTATGAGCTCAATCGGCAGTATAAAAAATATATCTCGGTGTAAACAAACCCGAAGCCGGGTAGGGAATATAATATATTCACGGATCACCCCCGCGTATTTTTTCACCAGCTTTGAAAATTGTACGTAACACATAATTCCACATTGTTTATGTAAGTTTTACACCATTAGCAGTTTCCCTCGGTAGGTTATAGTGAGAAAACCAATATAAAAATTTTTTTTATTCAAGGGAGGAGAGCCGAGAGGAGGAAAAAGGAGCATTTTCATTTTGTGTGTGCGAAAGAGTGAGTGAATGACATTGTATTGTTTGATGAAACGTTTTTCCATGGCCTTTTTTTCCAGGGGTAAAAAATATATCTCGGTGTAAACAAACCCGAAGCCGGGTAGGGAATATAATATATTCACGGATCACCCCCGCGTATTTTTCACCAGCTTTGAAAATTGTACGTAACACATAATTCCACATTGTTTATGAAAGTTTTTACACCATTAGCAGTTTCCCTCGGTTTGTTATAGTGAGGAAACCAATATAAAAAAAATTTTTATTCAAGGGAGGAGAAGAGGAAAAAGGAGCATTTTCATTTTGTGTGTGCGAAAGAGTGAGTGAATGACATTGTATTGTTTGATGAAACGTTTTTCCATGGCCTTTTTTTCCAGGGGTGCCGGTTTTTTTCTCCAGCCATTCCGGATGCACTTAATTCATTGTCTCCCAAAAAAGCGGTTGACGATGATGACAGTGAGGCGAAGAAGGGAATGAATACGTAAAAGCGATATATACATGCATGATGATGTAATGCGAAATTTCGGTCACGATACTACACCGAATAAGGAGGATACACACTAAAGAAAAAAAAAATATGCTGGAATTGTTAACGGAGAGAGGTTTGTTCTCTCTTCTCTTCTGCCACAAAGGCCAAAGGAATTGTAGCATTAGGATTGTAATAGCTAAGTTTTCATTTTTTACGCATATATTTTCACGATTGTGGGGAAAAAATGTATTCAATTGGAGCTCTGCAGAGGATAGCGCAGCGCTATACTCCCTGGAAGCTACTTATTGACATCCCCCACACATTTCTAAAGCTTGGAGAAGAGGAGAGCTATCCTTATACCCTCGAATGTATATATAAAAACAGTTTCATTGAAAAAGTGGAAGGCGCATTGACAAGTCATCTGGGTCTGGGATATTTTTCTATTTACTCCCTTTTTCAATACTCCCTTGATATGTACTCCCGTCCTGGCTTTTTCCATGGACTACTGACTAGCACTACGACGACCACTACCACTGTGCATTTTGCAGCTCTTGTCCTTGCTTTTTCCTGAAAAAAAAAGTGGGGAGAAAAAGCCCGGCTGTCAATTTCCGGTGAAAAATGAGAAAATAATTATTATCCTCCTAGTGTAAATTTTTTTTCTCTCTCTGGATAAAATTGTGAAAGCAGAAAAGATTGTTTTTTGAGAAGTGTAGTGATGTATTACATGGAAAGCTGCTGTAATGAATATTTTTATATCACTTATTAATAAATGCACACATTTCAAATTCAAAACAAAGAGGTGGCAGAATAAGAATGTGGCTTGGGGAAAAAGATTGTCAATTACATGTAATTTGCAGCCTATTAATTAGCTTAGCTTTTGCTATGATAATTGAGCTAAGTTATATAGCTTCTCCGTAATTAATTGCTTGATATGATTAAGGTTTAAATAATTAGCGGGATTTCTGCTGGCTATAGCACTGTAGCTGAGTTAAGAAGACGGCCATTTCACTTCGGAAAAGGAGGTAAAGAGCATTTATGGAGTACACTCGACACAGCCGATAATACAGTCCCAGTCATAGTCGGTTCGGTACGGTTTCCTCTTTACGGAACCCAAACTGATCCCTCATCCCTCCCTTTCGGTTATCTGTCTGGTTGGAATTGAATTGCTCCGAAAAGGATACATTTATGTACATTTTTTTCATTTACTGTATACTCCCGGGCTGAGCTCTACCATCATCTGCATAGAATGAAGAAAGCTGCCCACAAAGTTCTCGTTGACTGACAGGACTTGACAACTGTCAAAATGTCAACCTGTCAGCTGCACTGCAGCTTCTCTCCTAAACTTTATATTTTCGCTTGGCGTTCATATCGTTTTGCTTG
>JAHZND010002935.1:0-27634 GCA_027744115.1 Acrocyrtus sp. NNG-2020 | reverse complement strand
CTTTGATTCCTCCTCAGGATACAGTATTGAGATTTCTTTTAGGACCAATGGCTGCAAAACATCTGGCACGTACCTATCTTTACTAATTATGGCATTGTAGGGAACTTAATGGCGCCTATTGGTCAGTAAAAATAAAAGTCCGCGCAAGTGTCCTCAAATAAAGTCTCCACCCTTAGTATTAAAATCAGAATTAGGCAGTAAAAGTTTTGCTCCAGATTCAATTTTGTCTCCCATCGTCTCATCGATCGCACCATCCAGCAGTTACCATTACCAAAAGAATCTTGTCCCAAGTCAGTTGTCATCTAATAATAATAATAGGTTTATTTTTACGTGGACTTTTTCTTCTCACCCGACCCCTGGAGTACCTGGACTGGACTACCTATCTGGAGAAATTAGGTTTCCATCTCCATTCATTTCATTGACTCAAATGACATGTCCATGAATCTGATGAACCGAGTTGAGCCCATCAAGTCCATGCAATAATCCATCAACACAAGTTTATGCTAAACGAGCATGATGAGTTCGAGTCCGCGGAAAAACAAGGCAAGGTATATTTAGCAATAGCAGATCAGCAGAATCAGATGGAAAGTGCTTTTACGAGTGAACATGTGACGGGATACAATACAAATTCATGTGCACCCAGAATGCTATGCATGTCTTCTCTAACGGAGTGCTGTCGTAAATTGATATTTATTGCGAACTGGCCGAAAAATATAACTGAAAATTGAATACGAGTTAAAGTGTCAGAGTTTAAAATGTGCTAATTTCGGGTGCTCTTTAAACGTTCTTTTCCTTTTGCCGGAGAAATAGCAGAGATATTAGTTGAGGCTGGCGTTTTTTATTACTTTCTTTTTAGTTTTAGTTTAATTGTTTAAACAGTGTAAACTCTCTTTAACGGATAATCAAGAACCAAAGCAATAACAATGGCTGCAGGTTTCAGCAGTATACTAAAAATTACTGATCTTGATGACTTCATCACCCCTTCGCAAGTAAGAAATCTTTTTTTACGAAAGTTATTTACGTGTACTATATTTTTAAGGGGCTTTAAATTTGTGTATTGTGGAGACCTATAAGAAAGAGGTCACGTAGTAGTAATTTAATTAAATAACTTACAATTCGCTTTGCTTCGTTCCTAGGAATGTATTAAACCAGTGGAGAGACCCAAGCCAACTCCAAAACCGTCTTCTGGATCCAAAATAAAAATTGAAATAGAAGACGACGGAACTTATTCCCAAATTAAAGAGGTGTGCTTTAAATTAACCAGCTATCAATACCAAATACCAGACTTCAAGAATATAATATATAATATGTGGATCTTTTTTTTTTAATTTTAGGGTTCAAAGGAGACTTTGCAAAAGGTGGAAGTAACATTATCGGATTGCTTGGCTTGCAGTGGTTGCATAACATCTGCCGAGAGTGTTCTTATCTCGCAACAAAGCCCAGATGAACTGTTCCGACTTCTAGAACTTAATAAAACGTCCAAGGTGCACTTTCAGTACAAGTACTTACTTGCTAGTGAATCAATAATAGAAGCTGACATAAGGCAAAGTATCAGATGTGTAATTTGTAAAATACTGCGTTTCAGGAAACAGAAGCGATTGTAAGTGTGGGAGTTCAGGCGGTCCTTTCAATAGCAAATAAGTATAATGTTCCTTGTCAGGAAGCGGCTGAACGATTAGCAGGTAGGTTTTAATACCTAAGCATGAAAAGGAAATATTTAAACTTAAGTTCAAATTACATATGTTAAATCCAAACGCTATAAGAAATCGATGCGATAACTGATTTCTGTTTTAGGCTTATTTTCGGAGTTAGGAGCGGATCATACTACAGTTGTCACTGTGGCGGAAGATTTGTCACTCATTGAAAGCTTTAAAGAATTTGAAGAAGCCTACAAACATGGCAATTTGCCTATATTAGCTGGCATCTGTCCTGGTATTTATATATTTTTGAATCCGTTGGAGGTGTATTAGCTGTTTAATTAACTGGTTTTCGTAATTAGAATTTTAAATGACAATGTTGATGTTTTAGGATGGATTTGTTACAGTGAGAAACTTCACCAGCATGCCTTGCCTAAAATTAGTAAAGTGAAATCCCCTCAGCAAATTATGGGGTCTCTAGTTAAGCTTATATATGGCAAGCAATTTAATAGCATACCTCCTGACCAGATTTACCACATTTCTTTAATGTCATGTTTTGACCGGAAACTTGAAGCTTCGAGAACCGATTTCTTCTTATCGGAATACAGAGCCAAAGAAGTTGATGTCGTGATTACTCCAATAGAAATCGAACAAATATTTTCTACGCTAAATAAAAGTCTACCGGATTTTCCCAAAACTCCGTTAGTAGATTTGTTTTCGAGCACTTCGATGGGGATTGCACTTCCAGGGTACAAGATTATGTCTCATTATGGTTCAGGATCTGGAGGATATGCCGAGTATATTTTGAAAAATTTCTCAAAATCCATGAATAGGGAGGTTCCAGGAAATATTGAATGGAAAGTTGGAAGGTGAGCTCAATTGTCAGTTTATTTGTGAGTGTGAGGTTTGTTGAATAAACAATGAATTGTGCAATGTATTAAGAGACTTTGAATTTACATATTAACATAAGGAACCCTGATATCGCCGAAGCTGCTGTAGATGTAGAGGGAAAGCCAATAAAATTTTGTATTGCTACTGGTTTTCGAAATATACAAACGCTTGTGAGAAAGCTGAAGGTAAAAACAACAATGCCTCACTACGTCGAAATTATGGCATGTCCAACAGGTACGTTAATTGTTATTGAACACAAAACTTTTCGGTAAAGCTAAGCTACAACTACTGCTATTATTTTTAATTTTTGAATATCTAAAAACGTGATGCACTTCATTTGCAGGATGTCTCAACGGAGGAGCTCAAGTGCGTCCAACTAATGTGGAAGCATCACAAAGTCGTGAACTCTCATCAAAGTTAGAAAAAGACTACCATAACCTGCAGGAAGCGCAAGAGGAGACAGCGAAATTACTTTATGAAAGGCTTTTTACCGACAGTGATAAAAATTTGTTTCCTCATATATTCTACACAGAATTTCATGCTATAGAAAAAACTAATTTGGGAATGAAGTGGTAAAAATTTGCAAAAAGTAATCATTCAATTGTGGATTAAACATAAATAAACCGATGCTGAATTTCAAGCTAAAATCTGTACAGAAAATTCTTGAAACACTTACACTTTTATGATATTATATACAGTCTAATTGTAGTAAACCTAATTGTACTTGTTGTAAATTCTTATGAATGTGGTTCTTAATGTGGGAATCAAATGAATACTTATATAGTTATATTGTTGAGTATACGCGAATAGTCATTATTGAATAATGATTATATATTCCAATAAAATGCTAATAACTATGATTTTAGACTGAATTCATATGTACATCAATTTAATTCCTATCTCGTATGTGTATATCTTCTAGTATTACATACTGCATTAACTAATACTACTTTTCGTAGTAGAAATAGAAATAGAGAAAATTAATACTAATTATTAATATCATAAGGATGTAATGCAAACTATACTATCGTTTATAGTGTGAAAGATTATAAAATAATAAAACGGATTTTTGTTGATTTTTAACAGTATAAATGATAAAGATCAAGAACAAAATATAAATAACAAAATGTACATGTAGTCACAAGGCTTCGTTTGGGTATGTCTGTCTGCCTTTTACAACATTTTGGATTTTAATTTCTTCATGATATTGCTTTGTTCAAGGGCAGCCTTCCGCTTTCTCTGTAACAAAAATAGGGCATACAACTTGTGTACTTACATGTTGCTTCATAATCATCTTTGTATGGCACATACATGATACATATGCATAGAAAATATTGGTTATAAAATGAATTACACTTACACTGGGAAGGTCTAGATCATTTACGGCAAGAGAAGCGGCTAAACTACTGGAAGTGGATGACGATCTTCCTGGACCACCGGTTTCAAAAGACTGAACTAGACTTGAAGCTTCTGCAAGTAGAGCTGCAGGAATTTCCAGTTTCTGGCCAGTTAAGGCCTCGTGCTGATGAGCTGTAGACTGTATGTCCATGTCACAAGCTGCTAACATTGACTTCAATTCATACAGTAGAACAATATCAGATCTAAGTTCATTGAATTGTATCACTATATCATCCGTCGGAATTTGAATCATGTCGACACTGAGTTTTTGGAGTATTTGTTCTAGCGCTTTCATTTTCTTCTGCCCAACGCTTCCAGGAAGTTTCATCTTTTGACTACGCACAAAAACTCCAGCAGTCTTGAAATCAGGCCACTTAATACCTTGAAATACTTCTGTCCCACCGCTTGCTATAAGACCATCTCTACCACGGAGAGTTTGCAATGCTTTACCAGTCTTCTTCTTTGCTGACATAATGGCAGCCCGTCTTGAATCTGTAGTATTCTTTTTGTTTAAGGATCCTGGAACACCAGGAGTTCCTGGTGGGGCTAGCATAGACTCTGTAATGCTACCCGCGTCGGCGGCTGTTATTAATTTCTGCAAATCTTGCGTCTTCTTGTCGCGCTCCCGCTTTCGAGCTTCGATCTTCTTTATTTCCGCACGGAGGAACTCTTCTTCTTCCACTTGTTCAGGTGTTCTACTCCACAATTTATTTAACTGCTCTTTACGTCGTTTTTCATGGTCTGCGTCAAAGTTATATGGTTTCGGTGGATCGGACGCAGGGTCCGCATGTAGTTTATTAATAACATTAGCTATGCTGTAGTAGCGTTCTTTCAAGTCTTCCATTGATTTTATCCCATACGTTGTGGAATCCCAACGGTCATGTACAACAGTAAATCTTAAATTAAATCTTCGGCATAAATCCAACAGGTGATCAGATTCTGCCCTTGACCAGCCTCCACTGTCTAAATGGGTAGCATACTCTGCATCCGAATATTGGACAACTAAAGGTTCCTGCAAATCGGAAAAATGGTTAAATTAAAACTTGACGTCTTTCACCAGTTCGGTCTAGGATAGAAAATCTTTTGCATTTTAAGAATTATTGAAAATCTTATTTTACAGCATGAGCATTTTGACACACTACAATTACCTTATTGAATTTAGCAAAAGGGTACTCCTTCGGTTCATCTGTGGCCCTTTTCCAGTGAAAGAATACTGCACCATCTTTTCTACCCGGATTTGTAAATGGTGTCCATTTCCACTGACGAACTTTTCTCGCTCCAATTTTCAGCTTTTTTTGATAGCCCCCTCCATGACTATCCGAAGGATATAGAGGAGCCAGCTCATCAAACCTTTTTCCACCATCAGCACACAACAACGAGTACAATTCTCGATGCATTCCTTCCGGTCTTTTGGGAGTAAATTCCTTAAAACAAATATGTATATTTATCATTACTATCACCACCACCAATCAGCATTAGCAGAACATAGATATTTTAATACCTAGGCTAAAATCAGTGACAGTCCCATCATTCAGCATAAACAAACTGGAATGTGAAATTTAATAGTAAGTAACGTACCTTTGGCTTAATTGACCCCCGTTTACGACCCACTTTTCGAACTCCCTCCTGTTCCTCCGCCGGTGGTTCGCCACCATCCGGCAGACTTAATATTTCTCTGACATCCTCCATCCTGCTTCCTATGTAGGGTTTAACCTGTCCTTATACAGCTTTATGATTATTAACAACTTTACTAGAACTTAATAGTACGTTGCCGTTTCGCAACTTGATAAGTCTGCCAAAAATTAACAAAGCACTTTCATTTCATTTCATTAAGCTATAATTTACAAACAAATGAAAAACAGACACAGTGCAGCGTGTATGAGGCGAGGGGTTATATTAGGTCAGGTGCTCTTACAAATTAATTAGTGCATTTTATGCATTTTGCTTTTGTTAGCGCTTACTTTGTTTATTTATGCTCCGTCTCTCCTAAACACAAGACTAAAATACCTAAAACTACTTAAAAAGCCGTGATCAAAATGGGCGCGCTCTCTGACTCAGTCTCACAATGCCCTGTTTGTAGCTATAGTGTGTATAGGAAATGTAGGCAGCCTAGCAGTAGGTAGACTGCTGCCGGATGACTAGAAATACAAAGCTACTTGTACTTGAGATCAGCTATCAGCTGCTGATGCTGTCGTCGTCGGAATAGTAAATGTCCGCAAATGCAGATTTACTACTGTATTGTAAACTACATGCAATGCAAGTGCATTTTGTATTTGTACTTTAACCAAACGTTTTTTACAATTTAATTTATTTATGTAGCTGAGTTTGAGTTGATGTGATGTGTAAAAGCTGAGGTGTAAGTTGAAGGTCAGCAATCCTTTAATTAAATGAAATGTGAGTAAATAAAATAGCATCATCATCAAGTTTTGGTGTTTCTCAGTCTCTTTTACATAAAGTGCAAGTGATAATTAATAGTAAATTGATAGATTTCTCTATCGGTGAAAATAGGACAGTAGGCATTTCTTAAGAAGTAAGAATTCAACAGTAATTCATTTCAGTAATTTTGAGAATTCAACAAGCAAACATGTCGGAAATAGACACGGTGGTTACGGCTGTAGACAGAAACGGAAGGTCCCTCTAGCTCCAACCTTTCCCCAGAAGCTCGAGCAAGGATCGAGAAAAACCGGCTTGCTGCCCAGAAAAGACTACATGACAGGGCTACAGCGATGAGTGGACCACGGGAATCAAGTGACACTCTTGAAAAGTTATCATCATCACCTGTTCCGGCTAAGAAGCCAAGAAAGGAGTCTCAGTATATGACGGACTTAAAGAATGTCGTGAGTGAAGGCTCAGTCGTTCGGGTGCACGGAACTAAATTGATTGATACCGTGAGGAGGATTTTTAATTGAGGAGAAGGACCTAATTGAACAAGAAGAGGCAGAGAAAGTTATTGTTCCTCATGAGGCTCCATTCATGCCGACAGACGTTCCAGTATGCCTTGAGTGCTCCGGCGAGTTCCATGATTCCTTTCTTTTTAAAAGTTATGACTACTACGTTATAATTATAATGTCTTTTAATATTATTGAGTGTTCAGATCTCATGTTTTCTAAACCTTAAAATCGTGAGAACTAATCATAAACTGTGTATTGTTACAAAAACAGGTTGAAGAACGCGCTATAGAAGTATGGGGATCTCTTGATAAAATCGACGAGCAGCAAGACCTCCGGGAAGAAAATCGCGTGAAATCGAAAATTAAAAAATACAACAAGAAAATGAAGGATCTAAGAATTGTCGGCGAGAAGCAGCTTATACACAAAAGATTTCAGTGCACATGAACATGTTTGGGGTCCTGAAATCTGCATCGACGAAGACGAAGATCAATACAAACACACGTGTACGGAATGTGGTCAAGATGAAGTTTACGAAAAAATGTGAAATGAGTCGAAATGATGCACTCAGCAATAATAAAAATAATGTACAAATGAATAAAATAAATCTTTTTGACACTGCGTGCAAATAGCTTAACTAACATTTTGCAATTTTCGAAAGTATTAAAGTTAAACAAAACACGAACATTTCATAAGCGTGTAGATTTTTATAGCTCTACAAATATTGTCTAGTTAGTAAATAACAAACCGCTATCGGATGAAAACTACTGATTATATTGTTACCTACAACACAACCGAATATTACTTATATATAAATATTTCCAGTAGTTCAAAAAGAGAGTGAAAAAGCAACTTATGCTTTAAAACAGTACTATGATAATTTAACTTTTTACACAGCCCACCTGGCCCATTTCTCATGTAACAAAGCCTACTTAAAAATTCTTATAAGTTTTAAACGTTTGGTAAAATATGTATTTGATAAAGCCAATAAAGTGAAGTTTGCTTATTAATAGCAAAAGTTGATTGAAACGTAGCTTCATTCGTTCACCACCAATCATAATTTGAATCTGCGTACTGAATTGTAAACTAATTGAGTCTAACACAGCGTCTGGCAAACCCAAACAATAAGCACTGTTCACATAAGTTTACTCACAGCATTTTGGACTCAAGCTCCGATGAGTAATTTTTTCTGAAAGAAGTGCTTAGGAGATTCCTGTGCTGCAAAATGGTACATTGTTTCCTTACACTTCAGTAGTACGCACTAACAGGAGCAGCTACTCGAGTGAAAGCACACGAAGGCATCTTCTCAAACACATTGGCTTTAGCTTCAGGTAAGAACGGCGATGGAAATTGTACTAGTCCCTTTTCCAATATTGACCTACATAGTTACTCTCCCTAGGTTCTCATGCTAAACACTAAAGTAAATCTACTTTCTCCTGTTATCGACTTTGTTAGCAGTCAACCAAAATATATACTTCCTTTCCTTGGACGTCCCTCTAAACCGAAATGGGAAAGTGATTTGAATGTCGAATTAAATAGAATGGAAAAATCTGAATAAAAATAGTAGTCGGTTGCGATTATATGGTATGTAGGTATTCCCATGCCGTGTTCATGAAAGCGTTCAGTCAGCAGACCTCTCAACTTTTATAGATATGTAAAAGCTAATAGCTTTTTTTACCTATGCAACATTTACGTATATAGCAAGGTTGATTTTTCATGTAAAATCTGAAGGCTTTTTCTTTAATAAAAATTGAAATAGAACGACATTATGATTTTATTAAATCTAATTTGACTGGAAAGCGGTGAAAAATTGAACTCAAATTTCTTATTTAGAAAATGATTTGATTTGGTTGGCTTCATGTCAACAACATTTCACAAATCGAAATCATATCTACATCAGATATTGATATCGTGTTTTCTTGGAATTACTATCAGACCAGAGGCATCTCTGAGAAAAAAGAGCAGACATTGGGGCAAACTGATAAAATATTTTTTTAAAAGTCGGCTCGGCATTAAAAACGGAAAGGTGAGTTTTAATAGGGCGGTTGTGCTTTTAATTTCCGTGCATTTCACAAAAATTCATTTGCCATTAAAATTCTTCTCACAGTTCAACTTTGTGAAATCATCTAATTTAATCAATCGACTGTGAGTGCAGCAGTCGTTGGTCTGTGACAATTGCGTTTTTCTATTCATGGCGTATCATTTATTTCTTTGATGTCTGCCATCTGCCATGTCATTACACACTGTCATCGTTGGCATTCATGAAGGGACATGAAGTTATGGGAGCTTCGGTTATTATCATGAAGTAGCTCTTACCTTTGCTCATTTCGTACATCCTCTCTTTTCCCGTTTTTTTCTCCTCTCCCTGTCTCCCTCTGCGCCCTCCCTCTCCTCCTGATGGAAAATGAACATCGCTTTCCAATTATGTACCATCATGAAATGAATGGTGATGCACTTGAAATATGCTTTTAAATTGCCCTGAAAGCAAGAGCAAAAGCCAGAAATCCATTTTCATCTGGCTGTTCTTCCTGTCTAGGAGTTCTTTGTCCTCCTCTCGAGTTGAAAATGGCTACGTCATGCCAATCTCCTCGAAAGTGAATAGGACTTAACCAACCTGAGAGGAATGACAATGTTCTTGTTTGAGGATGTACCAGTAGTCGCTCTGTGTACCTTTTGCATTTTGTCAGTTTTCTAAAGGAATAGGGTTTTGTATCGCTCCCAGTTTATTTGCTTATCTGCTTCCCTTATGATTGCTTTCACTTTCCTGTGAGTCGATTTAATGTGCTCATGAGTGTGAAGTGTGCTCTCCTGATTCCAAAAATTTATAATGCATTATCTCATCATCATTTCATACGTAGTCAGTCAACTCAGCCTTCTCCGGGAGATTGAGATTGGAATGATAAAGTTGTTGTTTGATCATGCACTTGTGTATCTCAACCTCATCATCACATCATGAAGTACGGAGCCATCGTTGTACCTTTCGTTCTTGTGCTTCCCCCTTTCCCTACTTTTGCTGCAACGAAGGAGAGTAGGAGAAACTCGCGAAGAGAATTTTAAAACTAGTTTTCACTGGAAAATCTCAAAAGTCGTCTGGAAACGGGAGATACCCAAGGTAAACTATAAGCTGTACCTTTATTTTTGCTGATCTGGTGAAAAATTGCATATCAAGTATTAAGAAAGCACATTTAGCAACAAATGTTTTAAGACGTCTTTCCTCCCAGTAAAGTGGAACCTCCATCAACGATCAACGTTTGGAGACGTGAAAATGAGCGCTTCCAATGGAGGATGTAGGGCGGGTGGTCATTAAAAGTGAAAATTTCAGTTTGCTCTGCGATGCTAGCGGTATTTAATACGAAGGACGGTCGTAATGATGAATATTAATAATGCTCAGCGCAGNATATTCTGGAGTGTATTGATCTGTTTACTTTGCATCTGCATTATTATGCTGGATCCCAAGGACTTGCTATTTTCAACTAGTAAAAGTCATGGAACTAAAGTATCGGAATTCTGGAGAGGGTTTTCTTTCATGTCAGTAATCTTATTGGCGTCAGTCACGTCATACTTGCTTACGTCCTTTGCCAAAGATGTGTTGGTAATAGCAAAATTTATGTTTGCCTAATAGGAATGCCTACGTTATCACGTCTCACATGTCAGGCTTACTACGCTCACAGTTTAATTTTAATTACTTGGATTTTTCGTTTTACTCATGGGGAGCGTGCTCAGAGGAAATTTTTGGAGAAAGTTAGTAAAATATATTATTCAACATCAAAGGGTAAAGGCCGACAGTCTCCTATTCTGGCCGTCTGGCCGGTAAAGAGAGATAATATTCTAGTTCGGTTGGGAACTCTCAGAACACCAAAGCATATAGATGGCTGATGATGATGTATTGATGGGGTTCACAGGTCTCATCTAATCTTGTGACGAACCCTTCATTTTTATTCGTAACTCAGTTAACTGTAACAGAATCCTCACGTTTGAAAAGCAATACATCATTCCACTGACTGGAACAAGAAACGACCTCATAAGTTTTTTATCAAATGATGTGTGCCAGTTTCAAAAGTGAAAAAGGGATTTTTGTGGCATGTGGCATTCGCACATGAAACATTATCAGTAACATACAACTCCTCGCACTTTCAAAGTAATTCGATATGTGACTGTAAGATATATGATGGGTGTTACACCAAACGAGGACATTTTTGGATTTTTCCTTTTCAATTTTTTGTATGTTCCCACTGCTACTCCAGCACGAATTTCGGAGAAGAGGAGTGAAGCTTGTATGAATATTTCCTATTGTGTACTCTTCCATTATTAGAAATATTCCCAATTTCAGTTTGATATATTACGTGACCCGATTACGGCATCTCATCGTACCGATTGCATTGTCGTGGGTAAGTGTTGTAAAGTGAAAGGAGAAAAGTGAAAGTGAGTGATGTTGTATTTGATTTGGTGATAGGTTTAGGTTGTGCATGCCGTAGGTCTACTCTCCTCAAGAGTGGAGACGTCTGTGAAAACGGGTAACGTAACAGGATTTTTTTTGGATTGGTTGGGAAAATTAAATTCTTATAAATGTCCTCAGGGAGTAAAAGCCCTTCTTGTCAGAATATTTGACTGTCTCCTGTCACTTCTATACTGCTCTAGCTCACTAAGGTAGAGATACTCTGTCTATTTTTATAGGCAACCTTTTTTGCCTACAACTCACAAGAGTAATTGAGCGAATGCTAAAGATCAAGAAGCAGTCGTTAGAAATTAATGACATGTGTACTCGAGTGCTCTTCCGTTGTCAGCAGTTGCCAGATTGGAATTTTATTATTACAGAGGGAGAGGTTAAGCGGTGCATAAACGAGAAAAATATTTATTCATGTTACGTATTTTTATCCAATAAAAACGGCCGGGGAGTATTGGACTACATACCAATACCAATATGTACTTTTTTTCAATTTTTAGCAGATTATACATGTAGATATCGGCATGCAATAAATCATTTCCGTAAAAGTCACTCACCTCGAAAAGTGTTCAGATTCTGGTAAAATGGGTGTGGAAATTTTCCTCGAGTGAAAATAAATATGCAATTTCTCGCCCAATACGTAAAAATCTAGTTTAAAGCATAAATTAATGATTTGGACATTTGAAAATTTTTCGCTATGCTTTTCCAGCACAAAAAAGCCCGAGGAGGTAATATAAATGTTTCTGGGTGGCAGCTTCTACCTAACGGCAAAGGTTTCTATTCTGGCACTTTACTACAATAGCTGAGAATATCATCAAGCTCTGTGTATGAGAGAAAACCGCCCTTTGTTGTGTACCTCGTCCTGTTTTGCACCAACGAACATGGAAGCAAAGCCGCAGAGATGTTGGCGTAAGCTTATCGTTTTGGTGAAAATCTTTCTTCGCACCCACAACGCAACAACCATCTCACAAAACCACTGCTACTAATGTATCATGAGAAAACCAAAAAAGCCATAACATGGAAGACAATGAACGACTCCATTTTCTCCCTTTTTCGCTGGCACTTCTTTATAAAGTTTTTCCTTTAAAAATGACTTGAAATATTTTTTATCTCTAAAAAGATTAAATAAAATTGGGGAGGGAAAACATCTCTCCATTTAAGCCTGTTTGTTTACTGAGCTAGGGACACCCAAGAAAGTACAGTAATGGCCCGTAATAATGGACGTCTTTCTGTTGTCATCATGAGTCATCATGAGAACGACTACGGATTTTTCTCGGACTAACTTGACTTGAGTTTTCTAGTCGGTGGCATTGCAAAAACTTGTAAAGGAGTCATTTTACATCCTGCACTAGACAGAGGATGAGAGAAAAACGAGTGAAAGGATGAGAAAAGAAGAAGTGTTGTTGTTTTTTGTTCCCTCCACATGTCCTCATTAATCCTCGAGTAATGAAGACGAATTGGGAAGTGCCAGGAGATATATTGAGATTTAGTGCGAGGCTAAAGCCGCACTACTTATGGGGCACAGCATCACAGCATGAGCGGTGAATCCTTAAGTTTTCAGAGTTTGCTACTACTTTCTAAGGAATTTTTGAAAGTATCTCTTTTCTCCATGTCTATCTACCGCTCCGTTTAAAGACCACAGGAATGCTGCTACTACTGCTACTAGATATCCCAGTTTTCTCAACAAGGGAGAAAGTTTCGAAGTTTTAGGATGAGTAAAGTGAAAGCAAGAAAATTTTAATATGAAATGCAAATCACTTTGAATAAAATCTACGAAGCTATGAGGAGAGTTCTAAAAAGCGATACAGAAAATGGGATTTTTTTGGGAGCGCGCAGAAAAATGTATCCTTTTTTATCAACTTGTTCCTATTAGTTCCACTAGGATGGAGATAATGAGATGATGGGCTTTGAGCATTCAATAAGAATCGAATTGCACTTGAATGAACTTCGCGCTGATTTCCTATTTTCAAATTTTACCAGATAAAGCAGAACAGTGGCTGTTTAAGATTCACTTTCCTCATGCACTTCCCTCCCGTTAAGGAAGTTGTGTGTGCCCTGTTTACTCGTGTGAAAGCTACGGTGGCAGCGTCTTTGCCGCTATCTGCGAAAAATAAGTGTACATCAGTGAAAACTGCGAACCGCTTTGTTCACATTCCCATCTCTGCGCAAAAAATGATCAATATGCACGGTTTTCCATTCCACATCGGAGTAAAATCCCAGAATCTCTCTGTTTTCCAGCTTAGTGCTATTTTACAGTTGTGCAAGATGCACATCTCCACATCGGAGAGGAGTAGTCCAGCTCTTTTGTTGCAATCTTTTTCGCTTACACGTTTTACATATTTTTTCACTTTATTATGTTCTTTGAGTAATATGAAAAGGAATTTTTTAAATATTCACAATATTTTTTTTGTATTGCTGTAAAAAATCTAGCTAGTAAGTAGTTATGCACTAATTATTTATGATGGGAGAATATTCTTTTTGCGATGAAGATAATACTTTTTTTTATTTAAGCAGGTTGAATAATTAAAGCATATCTCAAACGGCAATTGCATACTCGTTGGAAACCTTATTATTGCCTTGCTTCGTTCTCTTCCCCTTCATCCCAACTCCCATTCCAATATCAGTCTCTTCACATGCTCCTAGCTTTCCTTTTCCTATTGTATCCGAAAATCCTTCGGGCGGATCCAGAGTAAATTTTGCAGGTAGTAGTTCAGATGAGCTAACGTATGGTTCTAAGTTGCTTACGTGGAATCTGCAATTGTAGGCGAATTATGTCATTTTTGAATAGCCAAATATTTACTTTTTGCTTGGTAATTAATTAGCAAGATATTATTTTATCTTACTTTTTCCGCCCAATTTTTCTTTTTCCAGTTCCCCTCTTATCTTGGATTAGGGCTGTGGGATAGCTGTCGTTGAAGGCGTAAGGCTCACTGGTGATCATTCCATGAATCATCTCATCATCTGTAGGCATTCATGCCAGAAGAAAATACATTTGATGAGGGGTCTACGTGTCACAGAAAAGGACATCAAATCGACAAGTCAAAAACTACTCACACGCACAAGATACAATAATAAAGTACACGTATTTACAATATATTTTGCACAGTTTTAATAAAAAATTATAGCTGAGCGCATTGTGTAGACAATGAGACAATACAAGTGTTATTTTTAGCTGACTAAGTTCCTCCAAAATGAGAGAAAGTGAGTGAAAGCAACAAAAAGTCAATTTAATCTACAAAAGCTTTCCTCCAATTTTGCTCTAGTGCATTTTTTGCTAAGCGAAATCATAATAAAATGGAAAAATGTTTTAAGGAAGCAGACGGATAAGCAGAAGAAACACGTTTACTTTGGCAGAGAGGTCGCATAACCCCTCCTGGCTTACTAGTTCCTCCTTCATGATGGTATTTGACAAGGGCCGGATTTTGTGATGGCGGTCCAAACTCATACCGATTTCCACATCTGGCGTGTGAGTCGTAATCTTGGAATTTCTGGTGTTGTTGCCTCATTCCAGCTGTGTTCTTCCCAACGTCTAGCCAAAGTTAAAAAAGTAAGTATGGGGATTGACTAGTAAAATATACATGCTCGCATGAATACTCAAGTGAGCACGTATTTACTGGCTTGACAAACAGATGAGAAATAAAATTAGTAAAATTCACAATAAAACCGGAAAACTACTTCCGTTTTATTATTGAAGATTATTACGATTATGACTGCTTTCTACTCTGATAAAATAAAATGCGGAGAAACATGAACGGAATGGGAACGCTTGCTTACTTGCGATAAGACGACTTTTATTGCCTGCCGGATGATGATGTTGCTGGATCCTCTCGTCTGGAAAGTCAGAGTCGGATCCGTAGCTGTCGTACTCATCGCTCTCTTCCTCTCCCTCTTCATCTCGGAGAATGCGATGATGATGAGCAAGTTGTGGATGTGGTTGCGCTGAAGGAGGCGGATGGGATGGGGGATGAGGTGGGGCACTCTTTATTTGTGACATCAAAACGAAGAAAAAAATGCGTCGGATTAGTTTATGAAGATAATCTGTCCTTGTTATGGGAAAGCCTTGAAACTGTTTTTATTTGTTCATTTTTTATAGCTCGTAAAGTTTGTTTTTTCTCTTTTACCTGGCCGCCACCGCTACTTGTACGTCTGGAACTCGGATGATGCTTCCTATCTAAAGTTGCTAAAGCTCTGGAGTCCCTTTGAGGAGGTTCGTTCACCTCAAAAGTTGCGTACGGATAAATGTCGTCTGCATATTCTACCGTAAAAATTTTCCCTTGTGAAATTTAATTTTAGCGTAAATAAACTTGAAAAAGCTATTTTAAGCAATTTTTATTTCCATTTCTACAAAACTTACGGGGAATTGTCTCCATGTCTGTCATGTCTACTCCTTTCATCGTCGTTGATGACTTCTTCACAGTCATGTACATTTGCTGATTATGGGGTGGTCTCAGTTGTTGCTGATGGTGGGGCTGGAGCAACTGCTGTCCGTGATGATTCTGCTTAAAGTAGAGGGAAGAGGAGGGTGTCCCCACAGAAAGATTTTCGTTGGATTGTCCATCAGCTGGAGTTTCTTTTTCCGGAAGAGAGTCGCAGTCGTGGTAATGGAGGAAATATATAAAAAAGATTTCAACAAAGCGTAAATTTAAGTGGACAAGGACAAGGGTGGAAATTTATTCTGTGAGGATTTATCTGTTTTCATTTACTTCGCTTGTAGCAAACACAGGCACTAACGGAAACCACCACGAGGGCAATAAGTGACAAAAATATTGGTCCCATAAGTTTGATGTCTAAGTAGAACGGAGTTGACTGTAACTGGTTCATAACATTCGTTGAGGTTTCTGCTCCTCCGTTACCTACACATATAGTAGAAGGTGGTGTAAGAGAGAGTAGCAAAATTTATTATAACTATATTTTAACGCTGTTTGTTTAACAATAATTCAACTAGTATCGCTAAAATAGGATTGCTAAAAAAAGTATTATAATATAAGATTGTGCTCATATCCTCTTCTTTTCTATAGTCACCTCCATTAGCACTACTAGTTTCAGGTTGCCCCAACTAAGCCAATTTCATTTTTCGCTTTTAATAATACATTATATGCGTATATGCTTTCCTATAAATCAATTTTCTCCTCATAAAAATCAACTTTGAATGTTTATTATAGTGGCCTGTGCAAGGAAAAGAGTTTGGAAACTGTAGCCAAGAGTCAAAACGGGCAATTTTACTTCTGTACTGGAGGGTGCCCCTAACTTCTCCAGAATTTTATTATCAACCAATGAACATCCATAAAGGAAGATGAATGAAGAGAGAAGTTGGCTCATGCTCCTGAACAAAAGAGGAAAGTTGCGGGTGGATGGCTCTCCACTACACATCCAAGGCGGCACAGTGATGGCGATGAGGAATGAATTTTCCCCAGTAAAAATAAAATAAATCAAGCTGGGAAGGTGCTATAACTTCTACGAGTAGGGACGGCGTGCAAGACCAGTAGATAGCTTGCTTTGTGTAGGAATCTTCTTGGAATCTTGTTAATAGCGTTATTACCCCTGAGCTTACCATTACTACTGGAGGAGACGACCGCGGACGGAGTGCTGATTGTGAGCTCAGTTTGCGCCGAGCCTGCACTGTTAGTTGCAATTACGCGGATATGAAATGTGGAAGACGGCTTTAAGCCTGGAATGTCGGCACTGTGACTTTCCCCTTCGAACTCGGACCCACCACCGCCAACTATATAGTGCATAATAAAATAATGACATACTATGCATTCCTCTCTTATTATCATCATCCCACCACCGACAAAACAATTACATTCATTTCGTTATTAAAATGATGCCGACGAAGCACTTTACACTACGAGAACGGCTTATAGCAGTAACCGACTCTTCTCGTTTTCATCATCAGCATCATTATCCTCCATCTTCCCTCTCCTTCCATAAATTTTAAAAGTGAGATGGAAAGTTGTTAGGAGAAAATGAAATAATTCACTTGCCTGCCTGCCAACGGGGACTCTCCATCGGTTTGTAAAATACTCGGAAGGATTTAATCCTACACCCGTTTCCAGACCTATTAATCAGTTTTTTGTTGTAGAAGCAGAGAGAAACGTAAATAAACACACTGTTAAGGTCGGAATTGGATTTTTTATATGAAATCATGTGCTATATACTACTATATGCCTACAATGAATATTCATCAGTGCAAGTAAATTACAGATCCCTCTGGCTCTTACCAAACATCTTTCAACAGGACTCTGGTCATACTCCGATTGCTTTGCACCATGTATTCCGGTGAATGCAACTTTACACTGGGAACTGAGCCCAATGTGCTAACGTTGACTTGCTCACTTGCATGTCCCATCCCAGCTCGGTTGTAGGCAGTCAGGTACATCTAAAAAAAATTATGGGAAAATAAGCCATATATTTTTTTAGAGTGTCTCTTCATAAAACAGAAAGAACACTATTTTCAGCTTTTTATTCCATTTTCTCCCGTACTTGGTAGTAAGTGCCACATTCCAAGCCTTGCAGCTCGTAAGAGTTCAGATGACGACTTAACATTCTCTCAATCCATTCACCAGAGGCTTTCACGTGAAGCACGTAACCTTTGATGGCGGCACCCCCAGAGTCTGACAGTTTCCACTGGAGGTTCACCGTGCTGAATGAGGTGCCAGCTGCTGTCATCAGAGGTGCCAGTGGAGTAACTGTAAAAGCAGCCAGACATTTTATGATGAGAATCAATTTTACTATTGATTCCTTTCCAGGTTTATTATGCATCTGCACCGAACATATTTTTTCGGTGGTGCTGACGCTAAAACTTCTGTCTCGTTTACAACTTCCTTTTTCTCCCCCAAAAATGTGCTAGTTCAAGTGCGGTTCTAAGTACACAGTGGCATTCCAAAACTGTACATGAGCACGTACCCTGAACGGTTAGTTTGTGGGTGATAGATTCCACTCCAGCGGGGCCATTATTCAAATTGATTGCGCACGTGTAGTTCCCTCCATCCTCTCTTCTTGCATCCCGTATCAACAGGGAACCGTCTTGATCCAGGGTAAGTCTGCAATAGACATTGTCTCATTTTGCCCCATAAACTTAAAAAGACATATTTTCCTTGAAACTTCTCGAAAGTTAGAGCAATAAAAAAAGAAAACGCAAAACCAGAGGAATGGCATGGGAGAGATAAGAAAAAAAGGAAATTGATGGGTTGACCATGACCATCCAAGAAAATATAATAAAAGGGGAGTAAAAACTACTAGCTCACACAAAAGACGCAAAGTAAACTGCATCCACAACAAGTTTTTTTAGTTCATTTCCCCAGAAAAAAATACAACGAACCTCTCACTTTCCTTCACAAGTTCGGAAAACTTTGTCCATTGAATTATGGAATTGCCCACAGTCTCGCAGACAAGGCGAACATCTGTTTTCCAAATGATCCTCAAGTCCTCGCCGAAGGAAATGATGGAGCTGACAACTGAAGTTGTGGTAGTGGAGAAGTCCGACCACAAGAAAAAGTACAAGAAACAATCCAGCTGTAGTTATATGCGTTATACACACTCTCATTCATGTCATTACACGAAAATAAAAGACCAATAATCCTGTGATATCAGAGATCTCGGAAACGAAAAAAAAATGGCACACGAAACAACAAATCTTTTCCTTTTAGAAAGAGTTATTCTCTTTTGTGTGGAAAACTTACCCGACTTTGTTTGCGTCTTTTGAGCGAGGACATAAGAGCCCTCACCAACTTTCGTTGAGGCTGACACCCTAAACTCATATTTCTGGTCGGGTCGTAGACCTTCAAACTATTTATAGCCCGGGAGGTAAAAGGAAATACGCAGAGATGCAAGAGCACATGAAAACAATGAGAAAGTTGGAAGATAAATAAGTCATCCTTAACACCACCTTTTAAAAGCTAATAATACAGGAAGCGTGTTTCCTTAAGAGAACAAAGTTGGGATTGCATAAAGTCCTCTTATGAAATTTTTTTCCTTTCTCCCACTTTTACCTGGAATTTATAGGTGTCTGCTGAAACGGAGCGTTTCCTCATGCCACCACCATCGCGTCGCCCTGTTGATGAGGCATCGGGCACAGCAGAGGAGTATAAGAAGTACTTAGTGACTTGACCATTAGGCTCACTGGGAGCAAGCCAGCTTACAGTGATGGATGAAGATGAGCTGACAACTGCCTTAATGGCTGCGGGGCTATTAGGGACTGCACATCAAGGATTTAGAGAAATGCATTAAATTACTTGCATAAACGTACAAAAAAACAGGGATAGGGGTAGAGTGAGAAGTGAACTGTGCTAAATCTCATGTAATCTTCCCATCTCATTACGAGATTCCAGCCAACCAAGTAATACTGGTAGGATAAAAGTAGTAACAGCTTTATTAGGCCCTGCTGGGAATACGAGGAATTTTCGGATAATTTTCCATGTTAAAGCAGTAAGCAGCAAAAAAAGGAAGGAGAGAGAGAGACGGCGTGCATATTTGGACGAGAATAATCTTCGTTGTCATCATGAAATACGCAAATTATATGCATGAGGCAATGAATTCTTAGTGAGCTCTCATCTCATCATATACAACTCCGCTCTATAACTTGTTGGCATTCTCCCATAAGACTTTTTTTTACAATTTTCCCTCCCGAAAATGAAATTTTTTTTCTGGAGGAAAGCTCTTTGGATCGCCAGGGAAAAGCTGCATTTATACAATTGGGTATATTTTTGGCATTTTTGGATGTGTTTCGATAGACATTTAAATAAAGGATTAAGCTTTTAATTTACCATTTGAAAGGTTCTCATTTCTCACTCAGGCCTAGACCCAAACTAGGCATTTTTTGGGAGTAGTAATGTAAAAAAAGATTTTCTTCCTTACCATCCTCCTCCGTCCGGCAGTAAATGGAGGGAGACAGTGGCCCATTGCCAACTCCAGTAAAGGCTTGCACCTGAACACTGTAATTTGTATACTTGCCCAAGCCGCTGATGATCACTGTGGTTGTTCCCGTTGTCCGGATCATTGGACTGTCATTATCCGGATCTGCACCATAAAAAGATAAAATAGGATCAGAATAGAGAAAAAATCAAATTATTATTCCTGGAAGAAATTGGGAGAAAAAAATCCCAAAATGGGATTTTCCTTCCTGATCTCCCTCTCTCCGCATTTCTGAAATACACGATCCCAACCTAAGAAATCCAAATCAACTTGTTCCAGTGTGACCCTATATCCTTTGATGAGGCCTCTGGCTTGCTCCCCAGTCACGGGATTCCAGTTCAGTTGCAGATTATCAGAGGAGAGTGCCCCACACTGGATCCCTTCAGGGTAGCTGTTAGGGACTGTACCAAGAAGGAAAAAAAATACTGTGAAAGTAGGTCTATCCATTTTAGGAATCTTACACAAGATGAGTCTGTTTTTCATATTATACCATCTTCCAGAGTTGTGACCAGCATCGCTTCCGACATAGGTCCAGTTCCAATTCCGTTGTAGGCCTGGACAATAATCTCATATGAAGTGAAAGGGACAAGGCCGCTGATGAGAAACTCTTGGAGAGCTTGTTCCTTCCGCTCAATCGTGCTAAATTGATATTGTTCCCCTTCCCTGTACACAGGAGTAAAGGAGATAAGGACAAAATTGAATTTTTTCTTTTTCTCGTCCGAAAAGGAAGTCTTTAGCCTTTCTACCATGTCTACTCATCACGATAATATTGTAGCCTGGCTAAAGAGAGGATGAACTTATTCCCTCCGCCTCTTGTTTACTTAATCTTTTCCCTTGTAATCCCAAGGGAAATCTGAAGACGTTCAAGTGCCAATTTCCTCTCTTCGTATTGATTCTCCTGTGGAGATTTCCATCATCGGACTATATGCTCCTATTTTTATCGTTTTTCCAACAATGTGGAGGCATGCATGGGTACTGGCACCAAAAGAAAATAAATGCTACTACTTTTCTAAGCATACGCATTTGTATTTCTGGTAAGCAAAAAGCTTTGACCTGTATCGCCTGTAGCCAACGTAGTAGCCGAGTAGTTGACCGTGCCAAGTGTCCCTTTCAGGATGTTCCCAAGTGACTTGGACATCAGTTGAACTGACGGGAGCCACTCGAACGTTCCGAGCTTTCCCTTCGGGTGCCTCCCCGTCGGTCTTTATCTCAAAGCCCTTGTTGATAAAAGCAAAATTAAAAGTGGCAAGTCAGCCTCAATAAATCATGAAGAGCTTGTGATGGATTGGATTAGCAGAGGAGCGGTTCTCGACTTACCTCACTGGGCTCACTTTGCCCCACTTGGTTCTCTGCAGTAACAGTGAATATGTAGAGTGTGGAGGGGCGTAAATTTCGAACTGTTTCGGAAAACACAGTACCCGACACGCGAGACTCTTGAGTGTCTCCTGCCATTTCCGCTGTAGTGAAGCCCAAATATAGCCAATGCAAAAGTCATTCATTTCCTCCTTCAAAGTAATTCAAAGTAGCTCTAGATTTCATTAGAAAACCGTACCTGGCTTATACTGGATAATGAACTGCTTCAGAGGACTGTTCCCGCTTTGTGTCAAAATCCACCCCAAGCGCGCGTAGCGACTTCCCTTCGCAATCACATGCAAATTACGGGGAACATCCGGCGGCTCTATGAATATCACGGGTACCGGAAAAGTAGGAAAAGCATAAAATAATTACAAAGAACAAAGAATAAATTACATTATTTTCGTATCATTCCTACTGAAAATTAACCCATTTCTTTTGTATGGAAATCATATTTTAAAAAATGGGAAGACACATGATGAGAAGAGAAAATTATTATGAAGAGGGGAATCCATCTTCTTCGCGTTTCTTTCTCCATCCTACCTTGAATGTAAAGCCAGATGGCTCGTTGGCTTTCTCCGTGGCGGTTCCCAGCAAAGCAAATATATCGTGCAGTGTCTTCCCGCCCCACATTAGTCACTGTCAGCTCTGACGTGGCAGTGTTCGTACCGCTGTTGTTTAGCACTCGAACTCGATATCTACATAAAAAGGGACTGAACTTAGAAAAATCTATCCTCTCTCACTTTTCAGTAAAACATAGCCGCTCTTGTAACACTTTCACTCTTTTTTTGCGGAGTGAAAGCACGTGAAAATTTATACATGATGATGGAGCTCTCCACTTTCGTGGAAATGTAATATGATATGGGAGCCATGAAGAACTTTCCTTTCCTGACTACGAGCTGAGAGGGAAAAGTCAACAAAAGAAAAAAGAAAGTGTAAAGGAAATGGGACAATAAAACAACAGGAATCAAGATATCTCGGGACAGAAAAAGGAATCTGCAAAATCTAAGAAGGCCCAGCAGGGCCTCTCCTTTCTCTCGATTAGGAAACTCCTTTCCTGAAAATTTTCCTTGAACACAGGAAAAGATTTCGTGGAAATGTGAGATATAGGAATACCTGGACTTATACCTTTTGGAGGATCTATCACTATAACATACGTCATGCCACGCCGCCACAGAAACACAGATTTTTTTGGAGGAAACTTTTTCCCCTTCCCTTTGTCTGTCTGGAGAGGGTCCTCGCTCAAAAGAAAAAACAATTCCCTTTGTTTTTCGTCAAAAGTGCACTTGCTCGTGTGTGTGCACTCTCCCCAAAGATTAATGGGGAGAAGGAGTGTGTGCTTCGAGAGAGCCCGCATATAACTTACATGATGTGAGCATGTCCATAAATTTTACAAAGAGGAAAAAGGAAAGTCCTTTCCATTGCCTTTTTATGTTGGGAGCGTGTACTCTTTAATTATTTATCCCCGTTTGAAGAATGAGCCCTCCTGAAGGATTTAATACGACTTTATTTCGCCACAACAGAGAAAAAAGGGCCACTCTTAGTTCTTCTCTCTGAAACATTCACATTCTGCTCTTCCATTACAAGGTACGGCCTAATTTTTAGAGCTAGTAACGGCTCACCTGTGCTCCACATTTTTTTTTTCTTTATCCCAGTGCACTACATAAATTTCAAGTAACACTTAAAAAAAGTAGGGGGCCGGGGTAGACTTTAAGCTCATGTCACAAAAGGAATGGATGATTAGCTTTTCCCCTCTAATACTTTAGATCAGCAAAATATGAGAAGTTAACCGCAACTCCTATTTTCTCGCTAACTGACCTGGAATCCGGAGCAGCAAAGTCGGGTTTAATTTCCTCGAGTCCTTTCCTCCATCCCACTGCCAGAAGAGGTGGATCCCCACTGATCTCACATTGAAGGACGGCATTAGCCCCGACAGGCGCGCTCACGTTTTGTTGTGGCTCCTTAATGCGAACTGGCACTAGACACGGGAAAGAAAAAAAATAATTTCGGTGTACTTAAACATATTGCCTGCATCAACCCATCTCATTTGACTCCTGGCTCATTTTTCTCCTCGCATCTAAAAAAAGTGGGTATACAACCGCACAGCTTTTTTTGAGGGAAGCCTTGGGAGGACTAAAGGAGGAAAGAAGGTGTGTGCATAAAAACGCAAATATTATTGTAATAGCGAAAAATTTTCATCAGAAAAGAGTGGGATAAAAATGAAAATCGAGGGCAGCTTAAGTCACGCTAAAACCTCTAGAGGCGGCGTGGCTGCTTAAAGAGTTAGCTCTTTTTCCTAGCTTTTCTATTTTGCCTCATATGATTTTCCCAAGTCCGTCCTTTAGCCCCGCTCCCTCCATCCATTAAATGAATACATTAAACATTACGAGGGAGATGAACCCATTTAAAACTCTAGGAGGGAAAAAATCGACTTGTCTTTTCAAAGTAAGTAACTCCCCAGAATGGAAACTTTTCAGTTAGTTTCGCTAATGTAAAGTGGCTGTACAAATGGGCCTGATGTGGGAGAAATGGGAGTGAAAAAGGAGCAAGAGAGGAAATAAAAGTGACGTGACATGCAGGAGGAATGCAAATGTTTATGTGAGGTAATAATCATAACAAGTCCAGATAAGAAAAACCAACTCCACGCACGCTTATAATCGTACAGAGAAAGTGGATGTGAACTCTCACAGTTTTATATCCCATTCCTCCGCCCGAGGAGGATTGCAAAACTTCATTTAGGGAAAAAATGTATTCTCTTTTTTTTTGAATGCGGCATACTCAAACTTCAATTTTTAACTTCGTTTTCGTCTTCATTCTCACCACCACCATCACCCTTGTTTCCAGCTACTGTAGCTGGCAGTGGCTGGCTTTGGCTTTTCCCAGCATGGAAGAATGTCATTTTGTTGGCTTTGGCTGCAAGGAATGAGCAAATATGGAGATTGGAATCAGCTCGTGAAATCTAAACTTGCATGAGTTCCATGCATACATTGTGAAGCTGTCGATAACTCGGAAAAATACGTTTGCATTATGGCTAGCATGGAAATAATCATATCACATCATAGCATAACATTTCCACCCGTTCGCCTGGGAAGGCACGTCCGCTCCTGGATGGGAATCTGGAGCCTGTTTTTGTTTTGCAAAAATGAGAATGCAATATTCTCAAGCTGAAAAATGTGACGGGATAACGATATGAGTGTGTGGCGGTGTTGGTGTTTGGGATAGTATAGTGATGAAAAAGGCAATTACATACAAACTTGGACAAAAACATGTTTGGAGAAGAAGGAAAATTGGAAATGTGAGTGGAATACATTCGGCTCATTTTTTGGCTTCAGTTTCACTCTCTCCCTCAGTGTCGTAGTGTTGCTTTGAGCTTTATTAACAAAGCTGTTTTGGAGGGAGTGTGTCAATAAGGGAGGGAAGGTGGAGGAAAATGAAAGGAGGGAAAAGCAGTTTTCAACAAAATAACAACATGAAAAGTAATAATGAAATGAGGTGAAAACTGAACATGATGTTGTGCTGCTGCAGCGAGCAGTGGTGATGAAGATGACAAAAAACAAAAGAGGATGGAAAGGGAAACCGCACTGAAAATAGAAATGAGTTTTCCCTTTCACATAAAGTTGATGGTGAAGGAGAGAAAAAGCGAGAGAGGAATAGTAATCGGATAGGGTATAGGAAAAAAGCGGGGATAATTTTGGTTTAGGTGACGCTATTTTTTTGTTTCGCATTTTTTTCTGTTTTTTGCTCTTTGCTTACCATTGACAACAAGGCGAATGACTTTACTCAAACCGGATGCAATCCCGTTGGAGGCCTCGCAGAGATAATAGCCGTGATGAGTTTTCCTCACGGAGAGAATGGAAAGTGTGCCGTTCGAGTAGGAAACGGGATCCACGAGAAGTGAGGAGGAGGATGATGAAGTGGAGGACGATGAGGAGCTCCCACTGACTCCACTCCCGTCCATGGATGGATGATACTCTGACTTTATTATGAGTCCACTCGTGCTGGGTGACGTGAGCATGGGAATGTCGCGAAAATTCTCGGGTCGGTCACCTGAATAAAATTACAGTTACATTAAAAGTTAAGTGGTTCGGGAACACAAAGGCATTCCATTAGTAGACGAAAACTGCGCGAAAATGAGATGACCTACATATTTTTTTATATATTTTGTCGGAGTCACTATCTTGGCAAGGGGAGAATGCTAGATAGCCAAAAACAATTTAATTTTATTCCATTTAATTTTCTCCCATCTTCAAGAAAAACAATTTCTTATTAATGCACATTTTTATAGTTTTCATTATTTTAAACAAAAAAATCTTCAATTTGCTTCATGTCATGTGTGACAGTGGAAGAAAAAGCATTGCTTTTAGATAAACATGACATGGAACAGTAAAAGGAGACTTTTTTGTATTGCTAAAAGGAATTACTACTAAAACTTTCGTTTTAGCACAGCACCGAAAGAATTATGGGGAAAAAGACAATGGAAAAAAATTTTCACGGTCTGTTTGCATTCATCTTCTTGAAACATATCCATAAAATACATTGTCTTTTAGGATGATAAGAAATGGGCAGCTAAGCTAATGCCGTGTACGTCTTGGTGCATGCATACGAGTACTTTTTTTCCGGCATTATATTTTTTCATTCGTTTCGTAGCTCCCATGAATAATAAAGTAAAAAAAAATCCGGAGAAACTGAATGAAAAAGTATGTCTGTGTCTTTCTAGCAGTTGTAGAGTCGTGTGCTGGAAGATGAACACAGTCACAACTTCAACTCCAGTTTTTTAGGAGGCTAATCGTATCACATGAAATGAATAATTTATGAATAGGAAAAAAAGGCTTTTGAATGGCTAAACACCCATCTCATAAAATAAAAATGTTGTAATTTTTCTCTCTTTCTCTCTTCCTTCCAGAGAGAAGTGACTAGTGACTTGTTTTTCTTTTTTAAAAAAAAGTCTTGTGAAAAAAGCCACTTTGTTTGCAAAGAATTTTATTTCGGAATGTATGGAGTTTATAGTTTTGGCTTTGAGAGTGAAGTGAGCAGGTTAATAGGAGAGAAGAAAGTGCTCCTTTTTCACTTACTCATTGCCCTCTTCCAGGATATTTTCGGAGTGGGGAAGCCTCTAGCTTGACATGGAATTGTGAGTGGTTTCCCCTCCACAACTTCACTGTCCTTTGGCTCATCCATCCACTTCGGAGGAACTGAAAATTTTTTTATGGGAGAGAAAAAAAAGATTTAAAATGCTCCAATGATTTTCTTCTCTAAATAAAGTGCTGTGCGTTTATTCAGATACTACAGTTATATGGTGGTGCTAGCTAGCTACTTTTCCTCATCAGCATGCAAGGCATTTAGCTACTGTGAAAATTGCCAATATTTACAACTGTCACATGCAAATTTCCTGGTTTGTATCCTTGTCAAGTGGAATGCGCTGGAGAAAAAAATAAAGTTGATGGCTTTTTTGCACAATAACAATTGGAAAACCAGGTCGAGTATTTTCCCAAACACCATCGGTGACATTTTGGAAGGGAATAACAGGTTTTTTCTCGCGGTGACTATAAGTATTTCACAATATCCAATCTTTTACAAACCTTGTTCTGGTTCCTGCCTTGTTTAGTAAAAAGCTTCGTGCAACTTCACCGACTTTTTTTTCCCTAAATATATATTTTTTCAATTCAAAGAAGTGATGCAATGAAGCTGGAAGAGGGGAAAGGAGGAATTTCGTTACATTTGAGAACGTACAAAAAAAGAGACAGGAAACTACAGAAAAGGATTACAGGTCACAAGATTTTCCCACTTTGTGTCATGTCATATATGTAGGAATGAGCACTGGAAAATGGCCGGATTGGGGTCATTCAAAATGTAGCAACTGGACACTATGAAATTCATTTCATTTCGTGTGCTTTGTTCCACCATCTGTGGCCCGTTTTGATCTCTTTCCTGGAATCACTCTCTGAATAGAATATCGGTGCAGGTTAAGGCATAGGTTAAATGACTACATTCTCCGTGAGCATTCCATTTCACTGAGTTTCCCTCTTTAAAAAAATTCCTGCTCTGCGTTTGTAGCGTAGCCTCCCATCCATTTCAAACACTTCATGACCCGCATGTAATCCACTGCCGCA
>JAHZND010002934.1:0-14542 GCA_027744115.1 Acrocyrtus sp. NNG-2020 | reverse complement strand
ATGAAATTGCTGGCGTGTCTCTCTCTCCCCCTCGCAAAATATAGATTGTTGCACGTTAATTGAGATTTCGGGACCCGCATAACTCCCTTTTCAGAGGTGAAGAGTGAAGAGAGGTATACAAATTATTTACGGTAGGAAATAATGCAAAATTGCGAAATTGTAAATTGCAAAAATATTTTGCCCGCGGCAGAAACTCGCTATAAAACTGATACTTTATTGCTTTGGGGTGAATGGTATAACGATATTTTAGCAGTGGCCAGTGGCTAGTTTCATGCAAGGGAAACGCTTTTGTTTTCTGTTTAGCCACTCTGCTAATCTAACAATAAGCTGTGTTCAAGTGCACAACGGCTGCTTACAATTTTACAGTATAGGTTGGTGTTTCCGGTGCTTTAATATTGTTTTATTATTAATGAGAAGAAAACAGTTTGTTTATGTTTGCTGAGGATTACTCTGCTCACAGGATGTGGGACTCGGCAGACTTCTCCAATCGCAATTGATCTCGGGTTTTATAGTGTGAATAGTTGCATTGACATTTTTTAAAGAAAAGGTTGCTTAAGGTTCAGTGTAAATATAAACATGTCGTGGAAGGAAAAATTGGACTGCATCAAGAAGGACTTTGACATGAACTCGGTCAGTTCATGTGTATTCCATCATAGTCAGGTGGGTAGTGCAGATATTATATCGTATAAAAAATTTAGTTGCTGAAATGTTTGGAAGCACTAGTTAAACTAAGTTTTTGTTTTGTTTTGCAGTGGGAACGCTGTGAAAAGGGGGAGGAGCATGCTTCCCTTGCCTACTTCGTTTATCGACTGCTCTACATGGCGTTTCTGGTTTCTTCGCTGATGTTCTCCACGCTCTGCCAAAGCTACCTCTTCCACATATTTTTAACGAACTGGTCGTTCACAATCCAGGTCCTGTACAGTGTCCTCTACGTCATCAACATTGTCTGGAAGAAGCATCCCATCATATTGCGCAAGCTTCGTAATAAATTTCTCCACAGTGTGGGCTACACCGACTCGGTTACTAGCTACGAGCTGAGAGCCAAATCAGTTGAAAAAAGTGAGGGTGTCACTGAAGTGATTGTCCAGGATGGACAATCAGTCAGCACCATATTATCGGTGGCCGCTCCAGGAGAAGATCTCCTCACAAAAGATGAAATGGATGGAGCAACTGTTGAGCAACAAGACCGAGCCCGGTGTCAGTGTCATGTCAAATAACAATAATAGCTGTGCTCTCAAAGTTCGCAACAATGATCCTCCAAACCCCTTGGAAAAAGTTATTTGGGCTTTAATGAACGTCATCCATGTGCTCCCGCACATTGTCGTTCTCGGTTACTGGGGATTTGTCTACAAATACGGTAATTTGACTCGTTCACACAGATCATAACCATAATTCTGGATGACATGTTGGAATTGTCCAATTAAAATAGCTGTCGCTGCAAGAATGGTGGCAGACTCTCTCAATTATTTTTATGATGGAATAAAACTCAAATTCCAATTCCACCAGAAAAAATCACTCAGAATTAAAAAATGGCATAGCACAAACTTGTTATTTATTGCTAAGTGTAATCTGAGTCGGATGTGCAAATTAGTTGCAGCTGCGAATTAATACTCTTTGTCCTAAATCTGCTTCTGAAGTTTTGAGTGCATCCGGCTAGACAAATTGATGAAGGTCGGAAGATAAAACTAAGCCTATTTATTTGCTAATATTGGATTGCCCCAATTACACTTTTTTTCCAGATCCGAAGCAGCCTCCTTGCGAAGCATTCCGAAGTCACTACATTCTCCACGGAGCCACGGCAGTTCTCTCCTGGATTGATGCACTGGTTGTGGCCGTGCCCGCTCGGAAAACTCACTTTGTCTTCCCGTCAACTGTAATCATGCTCTACTGCTTATTTAGGTAGAAAAATTGTATTTTGGCAATTATCTCAATTTAAATTTAAAAAGTAAATAAGAGTAAAATATGTACTAAGAATTTATTACTAATTTTGTCCCATTAAAAACGAATCTAGCTACTTCTACGAGTTGGGTGGTGGACCATATCGGGACGGGAACGAGTTTATCTATGCCATCCTCAACTGGAGATATCACCCCAGCAAGACTACGCTTATAGTGGTGGTCGGCACTATAATCTCCCCGTCCATGCATGTCGTCACTTGTTGGGCTATTCACCTTTTACGAGTTGCACTTGCAGAGCGTTACAAACAGTCCCGGAAATAAATTTGATTGTACACTTTCTTGAAATTGTACACATTTTGTAACAGAATAACACTTTTATTCATCTGTAAAATAATTGCACTTCACACACAGACATGACGTAGACATCTTTAATTTTAGTGATTGCTTGCCACCAAAATTAATTTTTATCGACGTTGATGTCATTTATTTCTGTAAGATTGAAATGCAGCGGAGTAGAAAACTTATTTTTATTTTGTTACGCGTATTACGATACCATTGCTATCTTGCTATCAGAATTGGGAAGCTAGATAGCTGCTGCTACTGCTTGGAAACTTATTATAGTGCTGGTCGTATTACTCATTACAGGGGAAATGATCACTTTGTGAAGAAAGCACTGTTCTGATTTCCTTTTCATTGCATTTAATGAGTGAACGAAATAATCCAGAGTAGGTATATTGTCCAGCCTTCTTACACGACGCAACCATAACGTGTGCCTAGACTCTAGAAGATCATCAGCTATAATTGCTTCTCATATCTGACAAACTGAATTAATTAATTTAATTAAAGTGTAGAATTAAACATTAGCTATTATGTGGGTGGAAACCCTTAAAAACGACTTTAGCATGAACACAGCAAACTCATGCGCATTTCAACATAGTCACGTAAAATTACAAAAGATTTCAGTGATTTCCTCACAAAAATATAATTCTGGCAGTGTAAATTAATTTTATACTTTCTCCGTTTCCTTGTAGTGGGAAAGTTGTAGGGAAGGGCAGCATTTATCCCTCGTCTACTTCATTTACCGTTTTCTGTTCATGGCGTTTTTCGTATCTGCGATAATATTCTCAACTCTGTGCGAATCCCGACTTTTCTACATTTTCTTCACTAATTGGTCATTCTCCCTGGAAGTTCTATATGGGATCTTATTCGTGGTCAGCATTAGCTGGAAAAAATTAAAATATAAGGGGACACCTGGTCCCACATTGCCGGCAGTGGCTCTCGAAAAAGGAACGCCTGATACCGTTAGCATTACCAGCTCTAAATTTTCGGGTAGCGAAAGGCGGTGAAAAAATTAAAATATAGGGGGACACCTGGTCCCACATTGCCGGCAGTGGCTCTCGAAAAAGGAACGCCTGATACCGTTAGCATTACCAGCTCTAAATTTTCGGGTAGCGAAAGGCGGAAATTTGAAGATATTGCTCTGGATAGTTTAGACGATATAGATCCTAGCGCTGTAATAACGAGCGCTGCCAGTTCCACCAACGTCATCTCAACCACAAATAATTGTCACCTGTGGGACCCTCCAAATCACCTAGAAAAACTTGTTTGGGCGTTGATGAACATTGTCCACGTATTCCCCCACCTGACTGTCTTCATATACTGGGTTCAGATTTACAAAAGTGAGCCGGATCGTTCGCAGAAATACTAAAGAAAAATATGTTAAGAAATTTGAGCATATATTTTGCATCCAATTTCTAATTCGGTCTAACTTTTCCAGGAAAGGATCAGTTCACTTGTGTAACCTTCCGAAGCCATTATATTTCCCACGGGGCGACCTCACTTTTCGCCTTCGTTGATGCCATGATTGTGGTTGGGCGTTGATGAACATTGTCCACGTATTCCCCCACCTGACTGTCTTCATATACTGGGTTCAGATTTACAAAAGTGAGCCAGACCAGTCGTAGAAATACTAAAGAAAAATATGTTAAGAAATTTGCACATATCCTTTGTTTCCAATTTCCGATTCGGTCTAACTTTCCCAGGTCAGGATCAGTTCACTTGTGTAACCTTCCGAAGCCATTATATTTCCCACGGGGCGACCTCACTTTTCGCCTTCGTTGATGCCATGATTGTGGCAGTGCCCACTAGGAAAACACATTTTGTCTTCCCGACGGCCTTCTTCCTGGCCTACAATCTATTTACGTACTTATCAAACACTGTGCAATTTTATCGATTTAATTAAAAAATTCGAGTAGTTAATTACAGCACAATCTTTAAAAATTTATCAGCTTCATCTATGAAATAGCTGATGGTCCTTATCCAACTGGAAAGGATGAACATCTACGACTTTCTGAAATGGAAAACAAGTCCTTGGAAAACGTTCCTGCTTGTGTTTGCGGGAACATGTGCATCCCCATTTTTACACACTGTCATTTGCTGGGGCCCTTATCTAGTGCGATGTGCTCTCGTAAGTCGCTACGAAAAATACCTAAGTAGATCTAACAAGTGAAATTCCCCATTATAGTCTGAATTATCCAGCGGAGCTTCTATCCCTAGCCAGTAAATTTTAAGAAAACACTTTGTTTTTCCCGCTTAATTTGCACTGTGTCATGCCAAAAATTAGCTACCTAATTATGTTCCTAGCTTTCAGCTGCAGTAAAAATTTGCACGCTTTATGGCAATGAAGTTGTATTGCGTCATACCACAAACAATTTTTATGGCGGTATGACAGCTGCAGCTGCTGACGGCGACGGAAACTAATCGGTTAGGTTGTTGGATAGATCGTAAAAATAAACAAATTAATTTATAATCACTTAAATAATCAATTTATCCGTATTTGCTACGCTTCCATCAAATAAAGATGCGGTTTGCACTGTTATTATAATTCTTACTTGCATGACAAACATTCTTATTGAAACCGTTAACATTTTATAGTGTTACTGTGGTTTGCATTTACTTTCATTGGCGAATGGAGACAGCCACTGGCATTGTCTAGTTGTAGTGCGGTTTGTTCTTCCGGTGCAACTCATTCTTTTAACCTCCACCTCCATAAAACANGTTAACATTTTATAGTGTTACTGTGGTTTGCATTTACTTTCATTGGCGAATGGAGACAGCCACTGGCATTGTCTAGTTGTAGTGCGGTTTGTTCTTCCGGTGCAACTCATTCTTTTAACCTCCACCTCCATAAAACAAAAAAAACAGTGATTCATTGTGTGCAGAATGGGCGCACTACATTACTCATAGTTTTACCTGAATAAAAGTCTGTCTGAAAACACTTTTGCTTATTCCATTTGACGGGCGAGCGAGAACTCAGAATTCTGCTCATTCGCTCGGTCTCGTCGCCTCTCTCACCGCACCTGCACTAGGTGTAGTTTGGTTATTGAGCAATGTGTACTTGAAAGTACTTTAAAATGCCAAAAAGTAATTAATTTTTAAAAATCTTTTTTATTTGGAACGAATCAAACTAAATTAAATCATGCTGAGAAAACGGATATGGACGGACTTCAGCATGAGCTCGGTGAACTCATGCGCTTTTCAGCATAGTCACGTAATGCCATTGGAAATTTGCATTTTCCAAGCAATAAAATGATAGTAAGAATTAACGGAATTAACATATTTTTACGGTTACTATTTTAGTGGGAAAGGTGCAAGAACGAGAAGCACCTGTCTCTTGCCTACTTCATTTACAGATTTGTATTTATGGCGCTTCTGGTCTCTTCAGTGATATTCTCGACGGTGTGCGATACCGAACTGTACCATGTGTTCTTAACAAATTGGTCATTTTCTATCCAAGTCCTTTACGGAGTCCTGTTTATGGCTAGTATTAGCTGGAGAAAATTCAAACGTGTGAAAGAAAACGCCATATTACTGGATGTGAATGTTGATCATAGACAAATTGACAGAGTACAGAGTGACTCTCCAAACAATGGAACAGAGAAAGTAAATAATAAAATCCCTTTAACTGGTATTGAGAGTGAATCGAAGGTGAATGAAATACCTAAAGGTAGATTTACGGTGACTTCTGCAATACCCGAATCGGTAGAGAGTGAATCTCAGAGGAATGGAGGGGAAAAATTGAAGAAGAAAATAGTCCCTTTGAGCAATATAGTTAATGAATCGGAGGTGAATAATGTATCCAAAGTTGAGATGATCGAATTGAATGATGCAAATTCCAGTGCGACAACTACCACTTCCAATAATCCCACCAATATCTGTACCAGCGCTGGACATACTTCCACCCCAATCTCAAACCAACTCGAACAATGGGATCCTCCAAACCACCTGGAAAAAGTGGTTTGGGCGTTGATGAACATTGTCCATGTATTCCCTCACATAGCTGTCTTCATCTACTGGGCCGTTATTTACAAATACAGTAAATCAGCACAGATGGGAGTTCACAGATTCAAGGGAAAGTGAAAAAAGACAAAGTACAGTTCACAGTTAAATAATTGGATTTGATTCTTTACAGATCCGGATCTTCCCCCCTGTAAGTCCTTCCGGAGCCACTACATTACACACGGAGCAACCTCGCTATTCTCCTTCGTTGACGCTATGGTCGTTGCAGTACCAACTCGGAAAACACATTTTGTCTTCCCGACAGCCCTCTTCCTGGTCTACAACCTCTTTACGTACTTAGAATACGAATGTGCCTATTTAAAATAATTACATTTAGTTTCTTCCACGAAGTGGCTGGTGGCTCTTATCCAGATGGGAAGATGTATATCTACAAATTTCTAAATTGGAAATACAGACCTTGGAAAACTTTCATGCTATCACTTGCTGGGAGCATTTGCAATCCCGTTTTTACACATTTTCCTTTGTTATGGTCTTTACATAGTGCGGCATGCGCTGGTCCGTCGTTACAAACAATACCGAAAGTGGACTTAATAAATAACACTAATCGAGTCTGATAGTGCCTTACCAAAATACTTTTTCAAGCGAGTCATTATCATGTTACACCGAAGTCATTTTGCTTAATATGTGCTCCTCATTTTGCAATGCGATACTGCAATAAAAACTGCTCTGTGTTATATCGGCATAATAGCGACTTGGAAAAAATCACACCTTTGGCTAAAGTAAGCTTTGGGAGCTGCCAAGCAATTCGCATTTTTACTACTGGATATGAGCACATAGCACATCGCATGCCTCATTTTACTACTCCAATCCAACAGAAATCATCATTGACAGTTAATTAATGCCTGTAGAAAAAAATAATTACCTAATTAACTGCGTGTTTAATAGGTTGCGTGGATTTAGCACACTTTCATATCGTAATTTTGCCGCATGAGTACTGAATGAGAAGTGCATGCAATTGGCAGGCAGTGTGCAAGGTAAGTGGAAGCTGCTTTGCATAAGTGAGAGCTAATTGTCACGACGCATTTACCAATCACCAGTCTAAAGCAATCAATGTCCAGAACTAGATTCCAGGAAGCAAGCTTAATGTCACTGTTACGAAAGTATGAATTGGAAATTACGTGCTCAGCAGGCCATCACATTTTCTCTTTTAAGTTTCTGATTAGCCGCTGACTGGCAAAGATTCCAAAAAAAGTAGTCTAGTCCTTTTAGCAAAATGAGGTACCTACTCCTTATCGTTGGATTTGCTGTTATAGTCCACGTAATAAGAAAACTGCACTGAAAATTAAAGTTTGGCTTCACCTTTTAAGTGAAAATTTAAATGGAGGTGAGTTTCAAATTTATCTTTTGATACTATTGTAGGTGAAGTGCCAACTTTCTGCCCACATCGAGGATATTTTGTATGGAGAAGATGAAGAGGATGACGAAGTAGCAGCTACTACGACGGCGAGAGCGAGAAGAAGGAGGACAACTACAGAGGCACCAGCCCCACCTCCAGCTCCAGTTGTTGTGAATGTGAGGCAGCGACAGGAAGCTGTCGGCGGAGCGGTTCTCCACCACCAGCTCCAGTTGTTGTGAATGTGAGGCAGCGACAGGAAGCTGTCGGCGGAGCGGTTCCTGCCTCTGCCACAAATCCAGGAAATGGAACGGGTAACTGCAAATTAATACCTAGTCCTTATACCTTTTTTGATGGATTATGCTTTTTATTTTAAAAATATGTACATAATTTTCCAGCACCTGCAACAAATCACACATTCCTAGGAAGACCATCCGACTTCAACAACAGCTTTTTCGGGAACATCGTACAGTCCAGCGCTGGCACAGGCGTCACAACGGAGCGAGTGCATTACGTACTCGGCCAAGTCGGAAACATCTGGAATAATGTTGGCGCCCTCAATATCACTGGAATTGTTGGTTAGCAAATACATTTCCACTAAATGGAACTATTAAGAGTACTAATTATAAAAAGAGTACAACACAATTGCTTTAATACGCATATTTTATTACTTCACTGAAATTGTAGATCAAGCGCTGGGTATAAGAAACTCGCAGATTGCCAGACCGCTCGTAACGGGAATTTTAAATGTGATCTTTTGTAATCCATTAGCATTCAGCGAAAATAACTGCAATAGGCGACGGAATTAAATAAAACTTTTACTAAATAATAATAAGTTGCTACTATTTTTATATCAAACTAATTACATTAAGCAAATAAAAGCAAATAAAAGTAAATTGGCCACATGTGCAGATGTCAATCTATTTTTCCTACCTGTAAGCACTAAGATCTTTCAAGATCCGATCCTCCCTTGTTTGACGAATTGGCAAAAAAACTGTAGGCAAAAAGGGTGAAGGAAGGACGGATATGCATCATCCGTGCCTAACTGCGCTTGCTTTAAATGTGACGATCAGTATGGAAAAGGTGTCAACGAGCAGCTCTCGCTATTTGTCTTTGGGGATACCAAAAAAGGATGAAATCCCATTTAGGAGCCCTCTTCTTTTTGGTATCAGTATCAGTTTGGAGCTGATACGTTATCTTTATCTCTTTCAGTATTGCGTAGGTGTCATATCCCAATGCTGGTGATCTGGCAGAGCGTGAAAAATGCAATAAAAAAGATCCAAGCATATTTACTTTATCTTTTTGCGAGTAGGTACATGAAAATCGCAATATTTTAAATGGAACTGTCCTTGTAGGCGAGTTTAGTGGGATTTGGAATTGTTTTGGGAGAACTTGTTAGTAATAGAATAGAACTTTTTCGTTTGGCTTAGCATGAAGTTATAGGAAGGAGAGTGAAGAGTGAGAAGGTTTTTACTGGTACGAAAAAATGCCGATTTTTGCGTGTCGAATTTGTAAGGAGAAGTTCAACTTGACGAGGTTCATCACAAATGGGGGTGGAAATGGGAGTTCGGCTGGATATTCAGTGGTGTCCACTCAGTGCGGACATTTATTCCATAGGAAGTGTTTGGAGGGAGCCCTCACCAATCAGAAGCTGCTGCACATGCGGCATGGAAGTGGCCCTTTGAGGTTAAATTTTTAAGCAATAATTTTTACCGCTCAAAAGCATTAAATGAGCTGAACCGCAAAAGTTCAAGAATCTTTTTGTATTATTTTGTAGACAATTTTGTCCAGTAGTTGGTTGCAATACTAGCATCGTTTCTGACGAAGCCATTATACCGCTATCGTTTATTGAAGGAGACGAGTGTGGGGAAGGCAGGGGAGGAAGTGAGGACACTGAATTGGAATTGATAAAGCGAATTCAAACCGTGACCAATAAGAGTGGAATAGTCTCGGAGAATTTGGAAAAGGCAAATTTTGAAATTGAAATTTTACGCTCGGTCCTAGATGAAATTAAATTTGATATGTGTAAGGTAGTTTCTGACTCTGAGTTTAAAAGTATTTTTTGAAGAGAAACAGAACGCTAACAAAAACCAAATTAAATGTTTTTTTGCTTTAGCGGACATTCTAAGTTTTTTGAAAGATGATCATACACTAAGAAAGGGAGACTTGATTTTTTGGGTAACACGAGACGGCACTTATGCTCCTGGAAAGGTGCTCGAAATTCGTAAGAAGCCTGGAGAAAGTGTTCATTACGCAATTGTGAAACTGGTAAAAATACAGTAAACTATGAAGTGACAAATAATTGTAAAATTCTTATTTAGCCAAATAATAAGCACTTTCAAAATTTCAGGATAACAAAACGAAAGTTTCTGGGGTCGGTCCGCACGCTGTCAACAGGGACACCATGATCCTCCCAATTACGGAACTGACTACGTTCAAGTCCTTCTTCAAGCAGTACTTTGAAAAGTTCCAGTCAAAATTCGAGTCCATTTTGATTGACCTCAACTCGGAAATTCAGGATCTCTCCTCGCCAACAGGGGCCCAGTCAGATAGGAGTGCGTCGTATTACAGGAGCACACGAAAGTTGTCCAGGTCATCCATTAAATCTGGTGTGGGTTCTACTTCCCAAACAGCGCTGGACGCGATTGACTCCATTTCAGTGGAAAGTGTTCCGTTGCCAGCAGTGTACGAAGATTTACAGTCCGGTAATTAAACATTTAAAGAGAGAAAGCAAAATCAGAATTTTGATTAAACCTGCAAAGAAATAATGCTACAGATGCAAAACCGGAAGTGAAGCTATCGAGAAGTAGAACAGTTCACTATGGAATCGGGACGGAGACTCCAAAGCGGGAGCCAAAGCATCGCTCACTGTCATGGGCTAATCTTCCACCTTCTAAGGTCCTTTCAATGGAGTCACCTTCGCCAACTTTAAGCGAAGCCAGCAGCAAAGTTTTTCTTGGAGAAGGACACAGTTTTGGGAATTTGTACGATGAGGAAGGTGATAAATTTACCGCTATGTATCAAATGTCCAGCAAAGTATCTCTGTTAATCTGTAGCGCAATTGGATAACTTTTTACAGAAACCTCGAACGAGTTCATTCGGGAAGGGGAGCGGGTAATTTGGTTCGACTCCTACTCTGAACATGAGCAAATCGGAACGGTTGCGGCAATTTGCGAGTTTTCACCTTGCGCAATAGTGAAATTTGTAAGAAGCAAATCATGTTCAAGTTCAATGAAGATTCCTTTCTTATCGTTAACCCACTCATTACATTTGTTTCAGGATGAGCATCCTATCGTCAAACACAAGTTTCAGTATCGGACTGTACCAATGGACGAACTGTTTCCGTACCACCTGGCAAGTCCGGAGGACAAGCACCGCATTTCAGAGGTGTATGGACATGTTAACATCGAATTTGTGGAGAGTCGGGAACAACTTTCCCCGCATTTTGCCGATGACTTCACCTCCGACTACGATGAAATGGGAAGTGTAGAAGAGAGTAGAGCATAGTTGGCTAAGAAACGACCCAATTATTTGAATTCATGCTGTCATGTCAAAGTCCTAGAATTTAGAATCTGTAAATTGCACACACTACTAAGGTGAGAACGATGGCAGTTTGATATAGAATAGATAAAAAATCTTGCATCATATAAAGATATGAGGCCATATATGCTTAATATTATGCGATAATCTTTCTTCCTCTATTTCTGGTATTGTCTTAAAATGATTGAAATATCGAAATAAAGTTTTCCAGCTGCATGGTTCAATTTGGCAATTTTTATTACAATATGGCCAGGTCATAAGAATTTTACCATTTTATGAGGTGACTGCGCATCAAATCACAATACAAGAAGAACCTGCTGTCCTTACCATGGTGTATTATACCATTAGCTCTCATCCACTGTCCTTGTCGTTGGGTATACCATTCGTTGCTATGACTAGTTTACAGTATTTCTGTGATCAGTACATTCATTTCCAAACAAATATCCGAAGAATTGCTCATTCCGCAATCCACACTCCAAGAGTTTTTTTCAAATCCCGACTATTCACTGTTTACCTCGATATCGTGAAAGTGTAACTCAACCAGATCAACTAATTTCAAAAGTGTTATTTCAAAATGAGACTTATCTGGAGAAGCTCCCTCCTTCACTTCCTCTACGGGGCGTCCTTCCTGCTTCTTCACATTCAAGAGTCAATTGGCACAAGCACCGTCTCCTGTATCAAACTCCCGGGCGCCAACGTTCCCCAGAACACTCAAAACACATGGTACGCCTTTGGAGACATCGATCGGAAGTCATACGGAATCGAAAAATTTCCACAACACGTATGGAAAAAGTACATCGTGGATTATGAAAAGACTCCCTGGTTTGATAACGACAATTCCGCGAAAGTCGGCTACGGCGGAGTGCCAACGCCGAAATTGCTTGATATTAGAACAGTCTACCATTATGAAGATAACTATGGGCAATTCGGAATGGAGTTCAATACAAGATCGACTAAACGTAACCCCCCAGACTATAAGGCACCATTTTACAATTTCTCGTTAGTATTGAGAACGTACACGTTGCACGGCAGGGAATTCAGTACTGACGACGATGAAGGTCTACTACTCCAGGTACGCTAACTAACAAGGCATACTTACCCTTCCATTGTTCAACACCCATTATTTACTGAACCGCTTTTACAACATTGTTGCAGGGTTGGTATCGTCTAGAGCTATCCGCAAAATATTGGTTAGGAGCCAACAACGATGAGCAGGAATTAGACGCGGACCTTCCAATTACTAAAGTGATCAAAAGTTTTATCCTTGTTGCGACAGATGATCAAGCCAACCATGTTGGCGAGTTCACTCTTGATTTCCCGGAAGCTACCAAGAGGTGTCCAAAAAATGATGCCACGAAACACATGATAATTCCGTGTAGTGCTATTGCTCAGTATGAAGCTATTGTAAGAAAAGAAGAGTCGTTTCTAATTTAAAAAAAAAGTTACAAAATAAGAATGAACTCATGTAATTTACATTGCATTATGCGTACGAAAACTTTCAGGCACCTAACATGATCGTATGGGTCCGGAACGACACTAGAAAGGACGGGAAAGGACATTTCCCTACCAAATATAAAGGTGAAGCTCAGTTAAACTTAAACTAACTTTAAGAAAAGTGGATGATTGTCGCATTCCCATGCACCTACTACAAACTGACTGATCTTATTGCATCCTTCGTTTATCTTTCAGATCAATGGCCTATTGTCCGCAATATTGGCAGCCAAAAGACGCTTAACTTTTACTTTCGCTTGCCATTTCTTGCAGCACAGAAAACTTGGTACAAAAAACTGTTCTTCAGGTACTGCTGTTATTTAATAGTAGCGCCCTCGTTCCTTTTGTTACTCAACATCTGAAAATCTATTTAATTTTTGCAGGCTGGTGGCTGACTTTGCTGACGACTTTGATCAGCAACGGTACCATGTACCTGAGAAAATTCTTGGTAGGACTGTCTATTTCTCTATGTATTTTGATAAGAAAAGGGGAAAATACACTATTCTGACTTATATTGCTCTTGTACTCTTGAAGTAGTGAAAACGATGGTTTAAAATAACTGTTTGATTTTGTAAACAGTTGAAGGGCTAATGCAAGTGGGCATGCGGATCGACTTTAAGATAAATGTTGTTCAAGGTGCAACTGGTTAGTGAATCGGACAAATTATTGATAGAATAACATCAGCAGCTCAACTGAAATCTGATTTGAATTTATATTTATCTACCATAGATCCTCTGCCTAGTAACCTGGAAAAAGTTGATTGTTCGGCGAGACTTTGGAATTACAACTACATAGGTTTCCCGCCCCACGATACCGGACCCTTCATTATTAGAAGCCTTCCTGACGACCACCGCACTCCGTGGTACGTTGGATACGAATCAAATGACGGACCACCTGCCGGCTTTTACTATGACCGAGGACTTGTGCCGGTATAAATAAAAAATTATCTCCAAGCTAACAGATAAACCCAGCTTTCGTTATAAAAATAGTTAACTCTGCATCAACTGAATATTTTTGTAGCCTCACATGGATATGCTGCAGGGTTATCCCGACTGTCTTAGTAGGAACTACTTCGGTGGGCGATGCTATACTACAAGGTGTGGCTTGAGTAGTTCGTATACAACAACACATTTATTGTATACAGGACGAACTGAAGCTCCTAAGTATAAAAATATACCAAAGGCTAGTGTACTCGGTGGACCCAAAGACAAATGTACTGTAAATGACAATTATGGCTGTACATGGTAATATTTTGACTCAGTCTGCTTTGCTTACACTTATTAATGAGTGCAAAATACCCGAATTATAAGTTTGATTTGACAATTTTTATTTTCTCAACATACAAAGGACAGGTTACTTCGCTACAGATCCAGTCAGTCTTACACTTGCTTCCAAGAATCTTCCTCGTTATGCAATGGCTCTCCACTGTTTTCCTTTTCTACACCCCCTCATGATTTCAAAATTCTACGAGAATAAAGCGGTACAATTTAAAGAACTTGGTAAGCTAACAACCGACGAGCGAAACAACCCCAGTGCCTGTCCCAAGACTGAGGACGAGATCAGCCAAGTAACTGATGAGCAAAAGGTTAGAAGGCCCCTAAGGAATCGTACGCGGGATGGTGATACGAATAAAGAAAATCCAAGCACGCCCGATGATTTAACTGGAAATTCGCGAATAGTGGATCCGGAAGACTATAACAAGGATAAAAAGGATATAGAGGATGAAAAGGAGAAAGATAGGATGGACGCTTTAGAACATGCGAAAAGAAAAAAGAAAAAAATTGACATTCGAGGAGTGAAAGTTTATGGGTTTGGCACCATTTTATATACTGTCCGTAAGGGGCATGGGGTTGCAATGGTGGTTGTGACCATATTTGCACTTCCGCTCAGCCTATTTGTCAGCCGCTACTGCAAGGAAAGT
>JAHZND010002933.1:0-12738 GCA_027744115.1 Acrocyrtus sp. NNG-2020 | reverse complement strand
AGGGTGGACATGCATAACGGCACTGTCTCCGATGGGGCGAGGAAGCTTAGCCAGCTTATCGTTACAAATAGTGTGCTCGGGAAGTAGGTCTGAATGAGATGGTAGCTCAATTTTCTGCGCAGTATTATCGTAAAACGAACTCCTGTGTAGGGTGAAAGCAGAGCTTAGGTACTTAACATTTTATTATGTGATATGGGATATATGAAGAAAAGTCTAACCTGAAATATTCCAATTAGTGATGTGTGTTGAATTCAACGCTACGTCATAGCTGGAGAGTTTAAGATCATCGTACAGTCGGAATCGGGCGCCCCTTCTGCGTCGCCAGTGCAAAGCTACGATATCCTTACTGTAAACATCTGAAATTGTAGAATTTGTATAATGTGAAAATTAAACTACCAAAATTTGTCACCAAATTTATTGGTTGACAACAAATTCTTACAACTTACAACTCATCAAATCAACATGACATCTTTGCGTGTCAGCGGGATAGTAGTAGAAATTCATGGGGCAAGTCAGCGCAACTGTAATCCTGAAATTAATCATAGAGGTAGTAGTTACGTAAACGAGCCACAATTAAACTAATGATATTACTAATTTTTAAAAACACCTTAAGGCATATCTCATAGTGCCATTAGCAAAAATACGTAGTGATGCAGTTTTTGAAGCTAGCGAGGATTCATGGATACTTTTCTGGCGTTCTGAAAGTAGAAAACATAATTGTTTTAGTTTTCGATCCAGGTTTTGCAAAACTAAACTTGTGTTTTTCAGCGTCCATTGGACCGAAGAAGGCAATCAATAAAAAAAGTGGTATTCTTTACGTATATAAATTCCAGGATGCCATATCCTGTCTAATAGGTTAGGATTTAGTAGGAAGCTTTCTATCGATGCATTCACTGGAGCCAAGTGACTCAGCCTCGTGTCTTTCCAGTGGATTCCGACATTCAAGGCCACACTCAGTTCCTGATTAATTCCATAATTAAAGATTAGCTTATGATTTTTAATAAAGATGATGATAAATAAGTATATAGACTATAATCTCGGTCGGAATCTTACCTCATCTCGCTCGTTAATATTATGAATTCCATAAACATTTATGGTAAAGTCCACTCGTATTGGGTCACCTGTGGATTAATAAAAATCTTTAGAAATTAAACCGACAGAAATATGAAAATAAAGACAGAATTACTGTTATTAGTCGGTGGAGGTTCAAATTTATTGTAGTCGGAAGGAATGGAGTTTTCAGTAGATCGTTTAGATCTTGAAGAGGTCATTTGGACAACGCTAGGTAAGTCATCCAGCTCGTCCGTGTAATCTTTGCCTGCATTCGATAAGATGTCGGCGGAAACAGAAGCCAGGACACTGAAACAAAATTTTAAGCCAAAACTAAAAATATTTTAGTTTCTGTTAAATAAAATTTTGGCAAATTAACTTGAGATGTTAATTTATAGTTTAATAATTAGAATTTTTTTTTACCACACATAGAACAAAACTGGATTTCCAGAGCACATGATCTACGCTCCATGAGAATATTAAACTGCGACGAATATTAAGTTTCATGGCAAATTATTACGGTTCTACAATTTGGTTCCGATTTCTTCTCGAGTCTCTCATTCTGACACGTTCCCGCAACAAGGCTACTGCAGAGAAACCGCTGGAGATGTAGAGATAATCCTATTTTCACTAGCAAAAGCAATTAACATCAACACTAGTATATGACACGCAATTTTACATGAAAGTCAGAAAACGTGTTGTAAAGTGCCTCATCATTCCCATCATCAATAGAGAACATAACGGTTACACGCAACTTTGTCCATTCATACATTTTTGCCAATTAATTTGTAAAAATAGCCACCATCATTTTTCAAAAAAGGGTTGCATTTTGAGTGAAGTACACATATTATGCGCATTATGCCACGGACACCCAACTAGAAAAATAATTCTCACTGGAGATTCCAACCCCCGCTATATAAAGAACAAATGCACAACTAAACAGTGCACATAAATTATCTACGAGGTAAATCTTAAACCTACATTAACACGAAAAAGTTGGTAATCAGGTGTGATGTTTGGTTTTAGCAATTTCATGACTAATCTTAAAACTAGAAGAAAAAAATACGTATGTAACATGCAAAACTATACCGTAGTACTAAATATAGGTTACATCATCGTATAATCGTTTAAAAAGCCTCGAGTTGAAAGGGTTTCCTGTTATCGTGCGGAAACTGAAAAACTAAAATATTTCGTGTTTTGGTGTTTTACATTGCAGATTGCACGTGTACGTGGATCAATTGTGTAGTAGATAATTAGCCTAGCCGGCCTCCTGAAACTAAAACCGTTTGCAGTTCGCTAAAGAAAAGCAAAAATGAAAAATCCTTACAGATGGGGTAAACATTTTCTATGGCACTGTAGTTAAAAGTGTACACTTATTTCAGTTTCAGAAACCCATATTTATTTGTAAAATGGAATATCCAAAGCTGCGCACGATATCGTCTAAACTGGAAACATGAAATGTAAGCAAAAGCGCAAGTGTAAATTTTGAAAACGCAAACTATTATCTATCGGGGCATACTGAAACCTAAAACTGTTTGTTTTGTTAACATTTTTTGAGAATATAGTCACTACATAAGTTCTCATTTCAAGACAAGATGACAACGAGTACATGTAGAATGCTGCTTTTGCAAATTTGTCTCATGTCCGCGTTACTACGGGTTTCTCGGGTTGGACTTTTAGTAAATAGCCGTGGCATTGAGCTAGCATCAGCCAACCACTGTATCAACAGCCAAACAAATCTTTGATTTCACTTTCAGTATAATCATAAATAACCTTGTTTTATTATTTTAGTGGCACCGTAAAGTAGGATGCCAGCTCAGCTCACGCATGACGAATGAAGTATTACGGCATTACAGTTTCCAAGTATTCCAGTAACGATTGATATTGATGTGTTCCCTACTGCTTGAAAAAGTAAATCATGCCCAATTATAAATGACACCGATAGAGCCTGGATTAAGCAGCTTGAAAACAAAACCATATTTTGCTTACGCTATTAAGCACTCTATAAGATGTCAATGTACTACCAAATTGTTTTTTTTTTGCAATGACCAGTTTTAATGTATGGAATTAAATTATGGGAAGTGCGCAGTGCCATTTTCATCATCTATCTAATGTGGCGGTTTCAGCTTTACATAGTCCCCAACAATTTAGCGCTTTAGGAGTGCTTGATGAATTCAGAGGACAAAATGTTACGCACACGCTGAAGTGCTATTGCCATTAGAAAACATTTTTAAAGGCTTTGACGCTAGTAGCTACCCAGACGTTGCGGCAGACAGTATTTGCCAAAAAAAGTAAATTATGGCTCAGACTCAACGGTAGGTAAAATTGTTCAGATCAAAAGCGCGTTTCCTTCTAATTTGCAGTGTAAAGCAACCCATATTTTACTTTAATTATCAATTTTTTTGACTAACTATTTGGACTAGCGTACTTTTGACCGCACTCGCAACGTTGACTGCAATTATTTTCATTTCCATTGGAGGAGTAATCAAGTACCAGCAGGATAGCTCCAGCTTCGATTTAAATGGGAAACTTCCAGTGGACGTACGAGAACAAGCGAGTGCCCTTCAGAAGCTTTCTGCCTATATAGGTCTTCCACAGACTGGATTGGACGAAGATGTTTGCCTTGACGAAGGATGCCTAGCTGCCTCCTATGACATACTAAATGCCATAGACACGTCCGTAGATCCTTGCAAGGACTTTTACATGTTTTCGTGTGGAAACTGGGCCAAGAATAATCCTCGACCTGAGTCTAAATCGCAATGGGACTGGTTTGTGATAAACGGCGAGAAACTGCGTCCTATCCTAACAAAAATATTAAGTGAAGAGAAGAACGAAAATGATTCCATACCACTTAACCAAGCCAGACAGTACTTCTCTCAATGCGTGGGTTTGCAAGATGTGGATGAAAAAGGTCTGGACATATTAAAAACCGCTGTTGATAATATTGGAGGATGGCAACTGCTCAGTCCGGAAAGATGGGATGAGGCATCTTTCGACTGGATAAAGGCACTTGCAAACACTTACATTGAAGCAGGTCAAAGCACTATTCTTGAAATTTTCGTCGATGCCCATCCAAATGACACTGATCGGCAGATTATTTACGTAAAAATGAAAAATTAATTTTAACATAAGATGTTCAGTTGCATTTAAATTGACTTTAGTTTTTGCTATGCAGATTGGTCAGCCCCCCATCTCTGGTTTTGCAACAACTGCGTTCACCTTTTCTTGGGAGATTCTTGCCAACCGTGAACAAAATTCCAGGTTTTTCGAGGATTATGAGACTTATATAATAAAAATTGCAAATGCACTCAACTCAACCCAAAACGAAAATAAGTTGAGAGATGCTGCCAAGGACATTATTGCTTTCGAGGAAAAGCTTGCTAAACTTTCAACCAGGTGGGAAGACCGCTACAAGAGACCAGTTGTGTTTAGCTTCTTTAAGTTGAAAGACTTTCAGGCAGAGACTTGACAAAATCTCGAGCTCGTTTAAAATCTCATGGAGCCGTCTTCTGAAATTTTTACTGGAGCCAGAGGTCAACGACATTGGAGAAGAGGAAGATATTGCAGCACTAGATATGGACTACTTCAAAAGCGTAATCACTTTGCTAGCTGAGGAGGAAGCTAAGGGAACTTATACTCTGGCCAACTACATAGTGTGGAGATTTGTGGAGGCGTCTCTTGACTACTCTACGGGACAAATGAGGAGCATTCGGGAGGAATTCTATGAAATATCGTCAAGAGAGGTTGCGTGCACTCAAGTTACTGACAAGGCATTTGGAATGGCTGTGGCTGAAAAATATATCGAGCAAAATTTCGATGTGAGTTCCAAAGTGGAGGTATCAAGAATGATGGAGGATTTGAAAAAGGCTTTCGGAGAAGTTGTAATGGACTCGAGATGGATGACATCAAAGGTAAAGTGGAAAGCTATCGAAAAGAAGGATGCCCTCAGTGCACAAGTTGGCTACCCAGATTGGATAAAAGAAAAGGAAAAAGTTGAAAAATTTTACGAGGGAGCCAAAATCGGAGAAAGTTACCTGAAAAGCTATTATCTACTCACACGATTTGATAAAAAGAAGCGCCTGAGTGCACTTCGAAAAAGTACTGATAGAAGTGACTGGGCGATCCCACCTTACGTAACTCACGCCCATGCCGTGTTGGAGCTTAACATGATTGGTAACCCAGTAAAAGTCATTTTTTTAAACAGAAGGATGCAGTTAAGATATAATTTAATTTTTTTTTGCAAGTGATCAACGCGGGAATGATTGATGCACCTTTTTTCTATGTGGATGGGCCAAAGCATCAAAACTTTGGAAGGCTTGGAGTGACACTTGCACACGAAGTGTTCCACCATTTTAATAGCGTTGGAGCTCGACACGACAAAAAAGGAAATTTTGTGGATTGGTGGGATAGTGATACAAAAAAGGGATACGAGAAAATGGGACAGTGTCTGTCTGACCAGTACTCTCGGCGATACTTCCTCTTTAAGCATAACCCAAATATTCAAATGTATTATGAAATTACCTATATAAAAAAGATTTTGTATAAAAAACGCGAAGTTGTAGAAAATCGATTATACCTCCACACAGGTACGTTAAATTCATTAACGGGTATTTTGTGGATTGGTGGGATAGTGATACAAAAAAGGGATACGAGAAAATGGGACAGTGTCTGTCTGACCAGTACTCTCGGCGCTACTTCCTCTTTAAGCATAACCCAAATATTCAGATGTATGAAATTACCTACCATATAAAAAAGATTTTGTATAAAAAACGCGAAGTTGTAGAAAATCGATTATACCTCCACACAGGTACGTTAGATTCATTAACGGGACATTAACACTGGAGGAAAATGCAGCGGATGATGGCGGATTAAAACTGAGTTTCCAGGCCTACAAGAAGTACGTGGAGAGAAATGGTCCTGAGCGGAGGTTACCCGGATTGGAAAGCTTTTCGGCAGAACAGCTATTTTTCATGGGATTCGCAAATGTAAGGGGAATGTATTTTCTTACAGTGGGATTGGATAAGTCTGAATATAACCAATTATTTCATAAAATTGGGAAGGGATCACTGAAAGTCAAGAAATTTTTGTTGACGGCATAATTGGATAGTCCTTAAAAATTTATTTAATAAGTTCCGAACATGATTTGTATTTAAAAAATGATTTAATTTTGTAACATTTCTATTTATGTATGTGGTATACAGACATATTGCGAAGGAAGTACAGTAGAGATTATTGAGAACCAACTAATTTTAGGGCCACATACACCTAATTACTGGCGCGTTAATGGAGTCTTGAAAAATTCGCTTGATTTTGCTTCAGCATTCAACTGCCCTGTGGACGCAAGTGGAATGAATCCACCAGTCAGCGAGAAGTGCACGATGTGGTAGTTCTAAAATTATTTTTACTTATTTTTCTGGAATTTGCGGATTACTCTGTTAAAATTTAATAAAAGTAGTACTCAGGCACTAAACTGCAACTATACTTTTTTAAACGAGAAAATTAAGTCAAGCTGAGCATCGAGTAGGAGGACGGTAGAATGACAAGTCCTTCGGCCATAGACTTATGAATTCGGTTTGAGGATCTTGAATTTCGTCATTTAGATTTGTTAATGTGGCGGGCCCATTTTTCAGCGTATTGTCCCTTAAATAGCGTTGCAGTACGGGATTTGAAGGTGGAACTTGCTGGAGAAACCGAGTGATGGATTCAGCAGAAATATCTGGACACTTGGATACCTGCGGTAAAAATCGCTGATGGGTTTGCAGTTGCGTTCGCATATCTTTGTCCCAATTTATTCGGGATGCGGCCTCCGTAACTGTTAAGCCAGCAGCACTGGGTGGGGATGTGACAATTTCATCTCGTTTTTCATCGGACCTTTTCATAAAACATTTTACTTTAAAATGCGCTAATATGTAATTCGTAAATAGTAATCAAATTAATTCAAATATTTTTAGTTAACCATTCTGTATCGAAAATTTGAAGAGTTGAGCGATATGCATCAGACTCCAGCTCCGCGACACATCCCGCATAATTTGGGAGTAGAGGGTAATAGTACGCAAACAAATTGCACATTTCGCTCCTTGCGGAATAACCCGCAGTGATTGCTCCAGTACGGTTTGACGAGTCATAAATGCACCCTTTTCAAAAAAAAATTACATTTATAAGTCAATTTTGCATTATATTAAATCTAGTTTTCTTAATTGTTAAGACGATTCCATTTTTATGAAAACTTACGGGTTACCATCATGTCTCCTGGCAGAACGGTGTGCTCTTTCCGAAATATCCTGTTTGGTTGGTAATACGGGTTAAAGTTGTCATCAGCTATGATAGCCGATTCCTGATTGTTGCGAATGTTCAGGGTTCTGATACCCTTGCCTGCCATAGTAAATTCCAAAAGTTATGAAAACAAGGAATAGTATGAAAAGTTTTGTTTATTAGTGCTAATGAAAATGAATTAACTTTTACCTGTAAAATGTAAGTGTGGCAGACCCGCGAAAAAATGAATGCCCGTTGCAGGGAACATCTTTTGAGTACATCCTAATAAGTCACCAATTAAAATTTAAATATTTTAAGGCTTGTCTATAAATTACTGGTTGGTTAACTTAATATTTTAAGAAGAGTTGAAACCTGTGGCGCAGTGCCCATAAATAATGTGGTCTGTTGAATTTGGCGGAATTATAATAGAAACTGCTCCAGGATAGGGATTGGGAGTACCAAGGAAGAAAGCTCCACCATCGTACTGCCTACAAATTAAAAGACAAAGATAGAAATAACGGACTTGCCTGAAATAAATAGCTTTTACGTACCTAAGTTTTATTCCACTCACCGTAGTTCATCAGTGTAAAATATTTCCAAGCTATACCGCAAACGGACATTTTGCAGTCCTTCGGGATTGTCGTGATGCACTTGCATCAAATAGTACTCGTCTGTAGTATCAAAAAAAATTAGTGAATGTGTATCCCACTTAAGTTTGGTCATAAATAAATGCAGTTTTTCTGATATCTTACCCGGAGATTCTGACAAAGGAACGCCTACATGATCCGGGAAGAATATGGACTGAATAAGATAATAAGTTTAATGACATATTTTGAGACTTTTGAAATAAAACCACAAAATAAAAATAAAAAAATATAGCCTACTTACGCCTCCTCCAATTGCCCAAGCGTATCTAAAAACGAAAGAAAAATTTTATGAGTAAATTTTTACAGAAATTTAATCTCGTACTATATTTATTTTTATAATTAGTTTTTAACTTTACACTGCAAGTTGGCAGTACTGCGTTGGAATGCGATTTTGAGCACCAGCACGGTGATAGCACAGCGTCCCCGGTTGATCTACATGAGGCCCAAACAGTGCATCCGCACTGAGTCCATTGGGAGCCCGACAAAGAAATAGTAAATAGTGGTGGACATGTCGCCGTTCTACTTCACCATGTAGGATATTTCGAAACTAAAAAATTTCGTCAACAGTAAAAACTGAGAATTTATTTCTAGAAAACGAATCGATTTAAATGCACTAATTGAAATGGTTTCACTTTTCACTTACTCCAACCATATGATGTTTCGATTGTGTCGGAGGCTTATGATACGTGCAAAGATATTCAGTGTCTTGCACAGACATTACTCGGTCAAAGGGAAGATTCCAAACTTTGAACTGTCCAAATTGTGAAATTGGTTGAGGATGCGTAACATTTGTAAAGTCAAGTTGAGTAATCTCTCTTGGAGTCAAGTCCGGATCAAGCAAGTACACTGGAGTAGTGCTGGGTCCGGAGAGGGGAGGACTGTGGATGTCGTCCTCTTGGCCGTAGTACCAAATGAGCTGCACAACATTTTCCTGTACAAGATATTTCAAAATTTTATAATCTTCCGAATTTTAATTAAAAATAAAGATTTTTTTTAAATCTAACAAAAATATTAGTTAGGACCTTACATTAATCGGCTGATCATCTGCGTGATCACAAGTTTCAAAAGGTCTATAAAAGCTTAGAGTAGTATGGGTAGCTGTCTGCCAAGCAGACAGCAGCGTCCAATCTTGACTGGCATCTATTTCCGTTTCACCAGTGCCAATCCCATGACGATCCTTTTACATTAAAATAGTACAACATTACCACGATTAGTTTAATCATTGAGCGTAGTGCACTAGTCTTGTATAAAAATGTTTTTTTTCAATTCCTACATACCGAAAAGTAGCTACTTCCATCTAAAGAGACACCACCAATGACTATATCAGCTCCTAAAAATTCTCCTTTGCTGTTAGCTATTCCAAATGCAACATATCCGCGCGTCGGAGCTGAAATGTTGAAATAAATTATGCTTTGCGCATTGTCCACTTTCCAATCCAATACTGCAGTTCCTTCCCGGTTAAGCACAAGAGTATGCCGATATGGATCGTCGTCTCCCCAACAAAGCACAATCACCCCAGAAAATACTGAAAATATCAAATCCCACTTAATTTTCATTTTAATATGAAAATCAGAGTTAGCCTTTCGCGACAGGTACTCTTTTCTCTAACCCTTTTTATTTACTGCGATGATTCTAACTTTTTTGCTCGAAAAATTTGATTTGAGAGTAAAACTAATAAATCTCGTAAGAAGTCTTTGTAATTGATAGGCAATATCCAAGTGCCAAAAGGTACACCGCTAGTAAGCCTCTTCTTTTATTATATTCATTCAAGCTGCTACACTTGGATACAATATCATAAATTCTTTGGGCTGAAAGATATTCATTCAAGTAGTCAAATAATACAGGTAAGCCTTGTCAATGACAGCATAATTCCGTCAGATGCATATGAGTAGTAGAATGTCCTGTTTTATGACCTTGCAATGTCAAAAATTTTAGTATACGATACGCTATGTGCATACCTTAAGTTGCTAATCATCTGTTAGCGCGTAATTAATAGCAATTTTGGTGAGGTGTGCACTGTTTAATATATTATACGTAATAAACAATAAAATTACACACCTTCGTAAACTATGTAATTAATTTTTTTTACAGAAATATGAAATTGCCATTCACATCTATTAATATTATCACAAAATTATTACTAACAGTTTAGCAATAGCAATAATAACTAGGCAGAGCAAGCGCAACATGTATGAACGTACTTTAAAATGTGGATACAGCATTGCAAATTATATAACCTTCTTACTTTACAATCTTCCGTCCCTAAGTAAGTTAAGACAGCCGTAGCGAACACAAAATACAAAGATGCATTATTCTTTCCAATACAGATTTAGAGGGGAAGATAGTAAACAGAATAATTAGTAGGTTGTAATTAGACTTAATGCCGACAGTTTACTTTATAGAAATTAAATTATAAGGTACCTAATCAATTGTAGTGCGTGGAATATGTAATGAATATTATTGGGAGAAGGACAAACAGATTTCTTGGATGGTCAAACATGCGTGAACAGAAATGGATGATGACTATTGATGCAGATGTATTTTTTAGTATATTGTTTAACAGGTTGCATTTCATTTTTGTACCATCGAGAACTGCACTGTCTTGTTCCGTTGCACCCTCAGGGATGACCCAGTATTAGCTTTTTTTGTACGGTCACTGAAAAAATATTTATGGAATCGCTAGCTCACTTTAGACTTCGTGTAGTTGATAAGCAAAAGTACTTGCTGAAACTGTAAGAGTCACCGAGAGTTTCTACTTAAAAAGATTTACGGTGGAAAGTATGATTGGGAAATCCTTACTGTAAGCTGTAGCTGTGTCGCTTCAAAACATTTTCCCCACTTAATTAGGTAGACATCAAAATTTGAAGTTTAATTCCAGGGACTGTCACAAAGAGGAAATTCCTAAACAAAATTGTTTATTCCTTATAGTAAAAGAAAAATTGAACACTTCAAATGAGCTGCTAAGCTAGCCAATATAAATATAACTCCATAAGGAATCGAGTCCGTCAGCAAATCAATTAGCCACTCCTCTACATCAAATTACCATGAAACTTCATCCCACAAGTGGACAAATGCATCACAAATTTCCCAGGACGCATAAAGGCAAGGCAGCACTTGAAGAGAGACACATGACGAGCTCCTGCTACCTTAGAAATTGACTGATTTGTGCACGCCGCTCGTTCGCCTAAATCAGATTTCTGATGATATAGGCGATCGAAGGGGAATTACTGTACCATACTTACTACTTAATTTGCAGTTAGCCTGGAACATGCATAACCTTTTTTTATATTAATAGCATAAAGCACTTGCTTGAAAACATAAAATGTAACGCTTGGAGTATCGCAAACTTTCGCAGAAGTAGCACGTAAAGGCCGCTGTTAAAAGATAAGCAGTTACGCACTAAAGTTTCATGCTCTTCAGAATTATTTAAAAGCGGATCGCTGCTTAACTCATTTACCATTCACATCCTTGCGAGCAATTAAGCGAGTACAAACTTTAAACTTCGAAAAGTCCCTGGAGGTAATCAAGAACCTGAAGTTACAACCTACAATATTAATTCCCCCAAAAAATATTTATTTCCCTTTTTTCCAAAATGGTCCCAACTAGAATGTTAGTAGCTGTTTTTGCTACAGTATTTGCAACTGGAGTGTTGCGAGTTACTCAGGCTGGGGTATTACCAGAAGGAGGTCATATCCAGAATCTGTACGCTATAGGGAACGTGGAAGGAAAGCAATTCTTCTACGAGAATTCGACAATACGGGTAAGTCACCCGAATTCTTTTTGCAAAAATATTACAATAAATTTTTAACTTTTACATTTTTATATATTGTCAGTTATCAGTTTAAATATTGTCTCTTCCTGTCCACAGAACTGGGCGGACGCTTCGGCGTATTGTCAAGCTGCGAACATGGAATTGGGCTCTCTTGAAACCAGAGTCCAAACTGATTTCGTTGTTAGTGGGATTCAAAAGTTACGACTTGGACAAAGCGGTGAAGTGTGTAAGTACTAAAAATGATTAACCGGGACGCACGGACACCGTCATTTGAGTATATTTCCTTGTAATAAATTTAATTTACCGTTACCTGTTTAGCTGTTTGGACATCTGGAAGGCTCAATACGGGCCCGGAATCTTTTCGCTGGAGCTCTGGAGGGAGTCGGGTTGATGAGAACGCTATACGGGACTGGACCCCACTTGCCAACCAATGCATATTTTTTGCACTGTATGAGTCTGAGTTAGAAATCGGTGGGGCACTATGCAATGAAAAGACTCACGCTGTACTGTGTCAGTTGAAAAACTAGCTCACATAAATTTTTATTTTAAAAATAAGTATAAAATGTAGCCAATTTTCACAATGTTACTCTTTCTAGTTAAATTCAATGCAGTTTGGATAAGTAATATTGTTTTATTTTCTGTAAGTTTTACTTAACATAACAGTCAAGAAGGCGGGTTGTCAGGCGGTTGCTGGTAGTTGTGAAAATTCTCTTTTTATCTGATTCAATAAGTATATATAGTAAATTATTTAAAGCTATTTAAAAAAACTGAGTTAGTTTAAGTGAATGTGACTACATTTTCATTTTCTATTTACGCTACCCTTTTAAAGATCACGACATCAGGTTGGACAAATTGCTTCTGCTCAAACTTTGAAAGATTTAGCAATTTAAGATTTACTAGAAGCCCGCTCAATAGCAAATTAAAGCTATTGACCCTTTGACCTGCCACTACCTAGTCTAGCTTAATTCCTTAACCTCACATCCCTGCGTTACAGTTTAAGTTTAACTAACTTCACAA